>JAKWJA010002002.1:0-21057 GCA_027704765.1 Solanum habrochaites | reverse complement strand
GGATATTGTTTCATGTAAACGGCCATTTCAAGTCAAGTATCAGGCTTGATATTCAGCTAATATTGGAGCAGCAAACATTGTTTAGAGTAAAAGAGAATGGTACGGAATTCTTCTTGTGAAGTGATGAACACCACACCAGCACAAGCTACCGCCGCGATGTGCTTTGGGCACAGCCCCGTCAAACGTACATGTTTCCAAGGAGGTTGCCCCTTCAATAACATCGCCATCTTCCTCAGAAACTCATCAGTTAACTATCAACTCATTTGGCTCGGCGGGTCTGCTAAGAAATTCGCTCGTGCTTGTCCCTTCCCGGCTTTTGAGGGCTTGTACACCATATCAAATTGTTGTGAAGTGGAACTGGTGGCTTTGGTACCATCTTGCTGTCGGTCACTAAGGACAGTTTTGACATAAACAAACTTGATGGGATTTTCTCTAGAAAAGAAATAAGGAGGACACAAGAGCTTGGGAAAATAAAGCTCATCTGTTGAATTGAGAAGACCAGTGCCAAGCATAAATTTACAATTGGCGAATAAATTAGCTCATTTGGCGGTCATGTTCTACTTAAGAAGAAAGAGCATTTTCTTTGCCTTCCCTATTTTCTTGACGATAACAGGGCTCCTACAGACATTCTTGTGATGCAATGTAAGTATTCAGTGGTTTTCCAGGTATTAGGGCTTCAAAAACGGAGGTTCGTCGATACGATTTGGTACTTTTAAAGCTTCGCTACATGTTTGGTCCCAATTAAAAGGAGCACCTTCTTCATGAGATGAAGTGAAATGGTTGGACATCTCCCCGCTGATTTGAGATGAACCTTCTCAAGTAGGAAACTTTCATTGGAGACTTTTACTCATGAATATACTCGAGTTCAGGCATCTTTGATATTGGCATCGACTTTGGCTTGATCAATTTCAATTCATCGATGTCTCACAATTAAAGGCCAAGGAACTTGCCGGGAAGTAACTCCGCAAGGCACATTTCAATGGATTCATCCTTAGTTGATATTTTCGGAGTAACTCAAACACAATCTTAAATCTTTCAAATGATCGCCCCTCTTCCTCGACTTTCACTACCAAATTCATCAAAACCTAACATTCAAACATTTTATGGAGGCAAGTCGTCCAAAGATATTGCAGAGCCCTTTGATATGTGGCGCCAGCATCTTTAAAACCAAATGACATCCTTTGTAGCAAATAAATACCTTTTGGCTGTGCGAAATGCAGTGAGATTCTTCATCTTTTCGGTGACATGCGGATTTGATTATATCCAGAAGAAAACCATCATGAACGACATTGCCTCATAACCAGTAGGTGGCATCAATCTTTCAACTATGGAATGGGAAGAGGAAACTCATCTTTAGGGGCATGCATTATTGAGCTCTCTAAAGTCAACGCAAACTCGAATTTTGACCATTCTTCTTCCTCAAAGGACCTGAAATCCATGTAGGATATTTGGACCTCACGAATAAAGCCCTGCCTAAAATGAGTTTGTTAAATTCATTTTCTATCAAAGAAATCAAGTCTGGTCAAAACGTCTGTGAGCTGGTTAACTGGACGAGAACCACTTTGACTGCCAATTGATGGGACCGCTACTTAGGAATTCAATCAGGATTTCTTTGCTAACTCCAAGCGCAATACATCTCTATACTCTTGAGTATATTCATCTAAGCGACTTGTTCATCAAAGTTCTAGAAAACGAACTCAAGTACGTTGGATTCGAATCTTCATCAGTGCCAAGGTACTTCCTTCAAAGGAATCTATGTGATCTTTTAATCCTTCTTACAAGTTCTGGAGGAGCCCATCTTTGCATCTCCTATTCCAACAGGATCATTTTGTCATCGACTGATATATGACAACACGAGAAAAGATCTTCTACCTCTTCCACAATCTTCTTTTGAGCAAAGAATCGTATTTCATTTTGGATGTAACATGATATTGAGGAACCTAAAATTTCGTCATCTCCGTCGCGCTCTATGGTTGTAATGTAAACCATAATATGAACTTTGCCTTGAGTTCCTCTTTACAGGAAGGAAACGATAAGTTCCACTCGTCGCCTCATCCTAGAAAGGAATCAACTTCTGAAATCTTTTCGAATCAAAATGTGAAGCAGGCGTTGTAACTTTTAAATACCTTTTCAGGTTCTTGTTATTTTCTTTTTAGAGGACCTAACCTCTCAAACACAGAAGAAAAATTCTTGTGTCGCTTCGCCAAGTCGATCAAAGGACGAAGGCCTTTTATGGGAGCAAGTGACGTATCTTTCAAAAGTTATATGATTATTACGGGCCCTTCTTATGGAAATGCGAATTGGCAGGGCGTGGCTATAAACATAGGCCTTCACGCGCTTTCCATAGTTGTATCTTCTGATGGGAGTTCCCTAGTGCGAGGATCGCTAGGGTTGTATCCTTCTCACAACATAAACTTGTAGGCATTGGGATCAAACCTTCTCTTGTGCGCTTTGTGGGAGAGCATATTTAGCACTTGATCTTGCGCGACTAACTTTTCTGGCAACTTAGAATAACAAGTTTATGCATTCAATCACGTCTGATAGGAAAGAGTATCCCTCTTAATGCATTTTCTTCAAGTTAATGGTTGATTTCTTGTTCTTTACATTCGCTTTTGGAAAACATAGCAAAAACTAGAAATTCTGCTTCTTTTTGACGACATGATCTTCCCTTCAATTAAGGATGGGACAAGGTATGAGTGTCAATTTTCACCTTTTCGATAGTGCATCAATTCTTTTGACTAACGCTTTATCACTCTGATTGATTTGACATAGTGGATTTGACACCTTTAACAACATAACTTCTCTTATAGAATTTAGCAACTCCGAAAAGGGGTCTACACTTCGGTTTTTCAGGTGAAAGGATTATCATCTGCAACTATCTTCTTTAAATTCAACCTTCAAGATATTTCAAACCATGATAGTAAGAAAAGAGAGACAGTCTAATTGTACCCTAGGCCTACCAAGTAATAGATGTATTATGATTGTCTTGCGTCAATCAATGATCCATGCGCTTGATCTCAAATCTCCCTGTGGATCTCAATTTAATAGAGCCTTATGGACCTAGGCCCGCCTTGATTAAATCCTTGTACAACAGACGACTTTCAATAAGTTCCCAGTGTGATGCCAAGTTCCTTCAATGTGTGGATAGGCAAAAGGTTGACTCCAGATCATTCACTATTAAGATTCTATTTATTTCTCTCTAGGTCACATGGCCCACCATATTAAAAGGACGATTGTTGTAGTGCTTCACCAAATAGAAGATCGTTTTATTATGTCAATGTGATTTTCGTATCCACGACATGTGCTTCTTGGAAAGGAAAGTTTCAATAGTTTTTCAGAGATGAAAGAGACATCATTTCTTGAGATTTCCCTTTTTCTTTTTTTTCTGCCCCAGGAGACACTTTGGGGGATAATGCTTCAACTAGTTTGTTCCTTCTTTTCAGTAGGAGGCCACCTCATTGTTTGTTCTTTATCACACATTTGAAACATGATGCCTCGACATTGCCTTGAGTATACTGTGTGAAGGTTGGCAAGATTCCTCCAGAGTCACAAGATCGTCGAGGTTTTTGGTAGTGAGTGCACTTCAAACCTTTGCCCTTTGGGGGCGCTGATTGATTTTTGCTTCTTGATTTCTTCACAATATTGCTCTAACCGGTGCTAAGATAATTCTGTTCGTAAGCATGACTGGTTGCGTCTTCGCCTAGTTACAAGAATCCAACCCTCATCCACCATCTATGTCAACGTCTGTTCTATGGATTCTTCATGCTTTTCAGAGATATATAGAATTGGGATGGATCCAACTGAACCAAACGTGATAGAGATTGGTCTAGAAAACCAGCCTTTCTCATCATCAAGGATAATTTTATTTTCGTTTTACCAATCGCATCCCTATCCGTAAAGACAAAACATTTTCAAGAGGATGAGCTCACAAGTCTGTTGATACTTGCAATAATTTGGGTCCCATCGGTTTTTTCAGGCTTCATCGGGTTCGCTTCATCTCTGGCAAGTCAATGTGAGCTTTATACTCAAGTAATTATCAAAAAAAAAGTTCAGAAAACGTCAGAATCCAAGAAGGGAACTTTTTTTCCTTGCATCTCCCTTAGGGTCGACTTTTGTTTGAACGTGCTTGGAAAGTCGGTTCTCATATTTTGTCTTACGCTCTCATTCGTGGTGAACTTTGCGGGTGACCACATTTAACATCATGGATTCTTTGTTGTCATTTTTGGGCAGAACTTGCTCCACCTCGGGGGGTTCCTGTTTGTCCTGCTTTGCGAGGATCAGGACAATAGTCATATTCTTTCCGGCAGAAGATGTCATGCTCAACTCCTATCATGAGCGCGAAGTAGTAAGCTAAATCCTCGAAGATTTTGGTTTTATTCCTTGCAAGATTAAAGAAAGCTCCCAGTGCATTCTGAATAACACATTTTCGATTGCGAAGCTTCACAAGCCGGCCTTGCAATTTAGGCTCGCGTTATCTCCATCGATTTATAAATCTATGACCTGGTTCATCCTTACTTTGGCGGAGTATTCGTGAGTTCTACAATGCCTCACTGTGCGCTCGTGTGCTATTAGAAGCGATTGAGAAATTAATGTTCTAGTTCTCCCAACTATAAATAGAGTTAGGTTCGAGATCAGCTGGGGTACCATAAAAGGCATTGTTCCTTTTAGAGAGCGGACAACTGTTTGACAAGATTAGTCTCCATATATTCAGCATTCTTAAATGTCTCCACGAAAGGGCGCGACATGTTGTTTCAAGATTTCCTTTTCCCTCAAATGTGGAATTTGGAGGAGTGATAACCAGGCAGGCATTTTAAAGTATCACATCCTAGCAGTGTGGCTAGCATACATATGAGAAGACTTGGTGGAGACTCATACTTTATCTTTGATAGTCCTTCCAATTAAACTCCTGTCAGCGACGGTGGGATCAGTCCTTTCAGAAAGAACCTGGCATCTCTTAACCAAACGGGGCTTATTAGAGGATCTTCGATTTCTTGAACTTCAATGCCCTTTTCCAAGTGCATGGCTCGCAAATCCATCTAAACGTTTCTTCTTCCGTCCATCAACTTGTAATTTGAGATTTTGGGGTTTGTACTGCTGTTAATCTTAACCAACTTCGTCAGATTGCGAGGTGTTCCTCAGGAGGGAAGCAGTAGTCACCATCGTTTGCATGATCATCGGAGATGAGGCGAGTGAGAGTAACATGATTGTCGCGTAAGTTAATTTTCAATGGACTCACAGTACGCGATATACGTGGAGATGATCACAAGTTGAATCAACAGTTCTCCTTTGGGTTGAGTTCTGGGGAACAGATTGCTCAAGTGCGTAGAGCCAATGTATTCGTGATCTTTTTCAAAAAAAGCAACAACTTACTTTCTCCTTCTAGAGAATTTTGTGGAGGAACTTGCTACTTTTGGAGTCGAAAGACCCAAAAACACAGGAGTTGTGGCAGACGACCAACTGTGTAGAAGACTTTGTTCTCCGTAACAACTACAAAAACTTCCAAGGTAACTCCAAGGAGGCTTCCCAACTCCAGTAGAGAACTTGGAGTTAGCGAACCTTAGGGAGTTTGATCGAGAGTGTGTGGTCATGGAAAGTCAATATGAGAGTCTTTGACGTTTGAAAAGTTGAGATGAGAGGAGAGGATTGTCCCACTAGGAGTGGCAGAATTTGAGACAATAAAATTAGCGTCGGAAAACAATATATCAGAACGAAAATGATAGCAACAATCGGATTTTATTATTTAAATGCGGAGGTTACATCTCTATAATTCCTCTGAATTGCCTTTTCACATATAACTTCAAGGGCTTAAAGCTTGTTCTGGAATCTATGATGAACGTGAACTTGAAACTTATCTTGATATTGACTTTTATTTGATCAAGGGCTCGAGCTTGTTCTTGAATTAGGTTGGTCTTGATCTTGATCGTTCTTGAAATGAATGCTGAATTCTTAAACTTGTAGCTTTGTAGAGAAATTAACTGGGTTTGTACCAAGAGTTTCTCTAGCTTCTTGTTTAGAATTTTCTGTCTCTTTCTGAAGATGAGGACCCATAGTTATAGTTTTAGAATAGAGAGTTGCGATGGAAGAGGTATTCCATATTTTTTTTTTTTTACAATAGATTAAAGTGACCCATGGCATTTGGGCTTTTGGAGAGGGCTGTCATCTTACCCATGTAGATTCTATTAGGTTTCTTATTGGAACTTGGGGACATGCCACCTATCTGCACACGTGGACGCCAAGATGGGCTCTAGATGAGATGAGATTGGGTTTAACAAATTGGGTTCATCCAATGAAGCCCAATCAATTAATTTAAAACTTAATTTAATCCATTAATTTTGAAAACTTTAAATTAAAATCCACATTTAGTGGACTTAAAATATTTAACTCCAATTATATCAATCCACAATATTTATTGATTAATATATTTATGAATTCATATACTCCGACTCATTTTTTAAAATTTATATTTAATAAAATTTTAAATGATTACACCAAGTATTACATCATACATTAAAGCAGTAAGTTAAGTATGATGCACTAAGCAGAAAAATTTGCAGCCAAAATAGTCTATAACCCAAACTTATTGAAGATATAATAGCACATTTTAAACAATAATTGTGTTTATTACTTGACAAAAACAGAAAAAAGAGCATTTTTTACCCACAATAAGAAAAATAAAATAATCTTCAACAAGATTAAAATATAATATGCAAAAATTAGGAGAGATAACAGGTACTTTTTTATTGTCACCATAACTGTTTAAAATCCGAAAAGGTATGAAGAGTATTATAGATGAACCAGAGAGAAATTATCAAAAATTTTAGACATTAATAGAAACTATTTTATCTTTTGAGAACCAACAACAATAAAACAAGTTTCCACATAGCAACAAGTAGAAACGATGTGCAACGAGGAAGATGAGCTCGAGAGCTCGAACGGCATCTTCTTCCCAGAGAGAAGCACACAAACGACCAACAAAGAGGAAGATGAGCTCGATCGATTCTTTTCCCACCGAAGTTGCTCTGTATGTGAGCATGAGCAGCAAAGAGGAAGCAAAGTGGAGTGAGGTAATTTGTGGCCTTAGAATATTTTTGTGAGCAATGAGAAGCATAGAGGAAGAGATGGATGTGAGTTAATTTGTGTGAATGAAAGCGTTTTGTCCCTAGGAGGAAATTTTTATTAAAAGATAAAAGGACAAATTTTTGCAAAAAAATTTAAATCCGTCCTACAGATCACTCAATAACCATTACCACACAAATAATGGGGCTGATTCCGTTCACAACACTTATAATGTAGCGACGAAAGAAGAAAAGAAGTTTATCGCAAATTTCTAGGCAATGATCTAATTTATTATGAAAAATGATGCGCCAAATTTAGTGCCTAAATTTAGGTTTACTATATTATTTACGGTAATTTTCAGCGTTCAATTTATATTGTATCGCTAATCGTTTTATTCAGCGATGTGATGAAATACTTTTTGTCACTATTATCCGGTGAACATGCCCCAATTTTTTTAGTGGACCAATTTCAAAGGGACACACTTATCATGTTACTAAGATTTCCTATTACCCTGAACTTATTTTATAGATAATTTTCTACCCCTTTTGGCATACGTGACATTATTTTGTGGGGCCAACGTGTGTTGACATTTTGTTCAAACTAGTGTCACGTAGACCGAAAAAGGGTAGAAAATTATTTATAAAGTAAGTTCAAGGGTAATAGGATCTTAGTATAGTATAAATTTGAAGGTTGAGGGAGTACTTATGCATTTTCCCTTTTAAAGTTTGAATATAATTAAAGTAGATGATAAATGTAGTATATTTTTGATATTTTGTAAAAATTAGAAAATTTTGAAAATATTAATTTGATCGCAAATTAATTTATTTACATTTTAAAGTGAACTTGACCATTTCTTGGTCACCAAAAATAAAACCAAGACTTATTTCATTTAATTTTCTCTCCCTTCTCTCACTTAATTAAAAATAAAAAGATAAAAAAACAAAACAAAACATTACTTCTGTCTTTTCCAGACTTATCTCCATCATCGTCTAAAAACTCTTGCTTCCGACCATCTTAGTTTTTGATGGAAAATCAACCGATAGGTTACCAGTAAGATTCGTTTTTATATGGTATCGATGTTTTCGAAAATAATTTGTTCGTCATTGGTATTTTCTCATGGGGAAATTTAACTGATGCTCTAATCCTCAAACCAAGCTCATAGGCAGATCTTACTATATCTAGATTTTTGTTTCTTTTTCATCCGGTTATAATTAATGTTAACAAAAAAATGCAACTATCTGTCTGTCAAAACGGGTCGGATCATAATTAACCGTCTGTAAAAGGTGTATACTTGACTCGAAAATTGATATCATTGACAGACATGCTTTAGCTCTCTAGTGTCATTTTTATGTTTTCCTAATACTAACCGAAATAATACAAGCAATATTAGTATATGTTCCTTGCCGTGGATTGGACTCATCTGCCTTTGTTGTTTTAAGTTTCTCTTCTTCTTTACCTTTAATTAGTATATTATTTTCTCGTTACATATATGCTACATTTCAATTCTAGCTTTGTTTTCCTAAACTATATAGTAGAAATCGTACTTTACGATGCATTCCTTTTTTAGTGTGTATTCATTTTTATGAGAATACTTTTTTGTGAATTTTCTTTCAAAATTATTAGTAATAAACAAAAATGTATGAGGTGAAGGCACACATTATCGACTTAGCTAGTAATATAGATGGATTTTTAGCAGTTTGAGTACCGTGATAATAATCGAAATGAACATGGAAATAAAGTTGCGCTAAGTAGGGTAAAACAAAACAAAGAAAAGCCTAGAGTTCGAGAGTTTGGGACGTCAAGTGAAGCGTCAAAGGATGATTCTTGCTCTCCCGGAGATGATCCCGGTATAACAAAGCTTGGAAGTATAGCACTAAAGAATAAAGAGATCTTAAAATGCAAGGCAAATTTATTATGTGATTCTATATGAATTCACATTCCCAAAATATATCTTTAGACCCTCCACTTCAGCCCATTTATTAGAGAAGTAGTCCGTCATTGTGAGCAGAACTTTTACCTGGCGATGTCCATAAAGGTTCGCCTGGTTGGTGCACCAGTTTGGTTAAATCGTTGGCACTTATCACTCTTTCTAGCAAATGCCCACGCGTCTTAGCTTGTTCCATATGGGTTTGACTCATCTACCTCTACTGTTTTGAGCTTCTCTTCTTCTTTTTTTCTTTCATGATTTCCTATTTTATTATTTTCTCCTTTCATGTATGCTTCATTTCACCTCTAATGTTTGCAATGTAATTTTTATTTTTCCTTTATGGAAGTTTCAAGATCTCTTCTTTATAAAATGCCAAGTTGGAATACATATTTTGAAAATTTTAAGCACATAAATCTTTCAAAGGGCAATAAAACCTAAGATAGTAGGTCCCAAAATTTTACTTGCTCTAACACTTGAAATATCAAAATGAAGCTACCACTAATAGCCTCTCAAAGGCCTCAAGGAGAAGCGACTCCTTTCTTCCATGGAGCTACTTCAGTACCTTCTCTGAAATTGGTCTTGAACCTATGAGGGACGTTACGAAGATACCTCATGCAGCCAGTTCCAGTTGTCTTTCTGCGAAGATCCTTCACACTCCAGTTGTATGTCCTTTTACGGGCAGCAGGGTAAACATAAGCAGAGCAACGACTCTTCTGGAGATGGAAGCTCCGGCTTCCACACCTCACACATAGTAGTGTGCGGCGTTGGAATGTTGCGTCCACTTATATTGATGGGACCAGGTCCTCAATTCACTAAAGTCAGACAATAAAGAACAAATGCAGAAACGTAAAGATTGACAAGCAACTTTACGTGGAAACCTCCTTGCTCAAGGGAGGAAAACCACGATCTATTCTCAACAGGACTTTTCAAATCAATTTTCACTAATCTTTAACAAGCAAAAGTAAAAGTCGGTTACAACAAGAGATTAGCTGAGTTTGAGCTGATACAACACTACTCTCTATACTATTCTTACCCGATTAATATAGACTTAGAGTAAGAACCTATGTTACCCACAACCTAGCCCTTACAATCATTCACCCAAGTTTGAAACGTTTCTTTAACAATTGAAACGAATCCTACAATGTAAGAACAATTACAAACAACAAAATACAACAAATACAAGAAACAATAAATGCACTTCGATCAGTTCCTTTTGTTGTTCTTGAAGCTTGAAATTTCTCTATGAATGAGCTGAATGAATTGAATTTTTTGTTGTTTGTTTATATATACCAAGAAAAGTTATTAACCATCAAAACAAAACAACTGTCATCCCTTATTAGTGAAGAGTACTCTGCTGCTTCACCAACTCCTTATTAACGCAACAACTTTTACAACTGTCAGCACTTTGAAGGCATGGACGAGTTTCATACTCCGCAAGAGGACCAGGTCCATGCACTGTGAGAAGATTCATCAAAACATCTGAGAGCATAAACACTATCAATTTTCCACCGTTTTGATGAGACCAACAAAACTGCATAAATTCTCACGTGAGTGTACAATCATTTCATTCATAATGGCCCCAAACAATAAACATTATGTCAATGACCAATGAACTCTGCCCTTCCTCTATCAAGTCCCGCTTGAGTTGAGCGAGTTCTTCCTTAAGATGGATTTCTACTTGGTAAGCTTGAGGAATTTAGAGAGGAGAAAATATCCAAGGCGGTAAGAGATTTTTGTGTTATGGTTAGTTCACCCACACACCAACTATTTTAATTCATCGATATTCAGTAGATTAGATGATGAAAAGTGAAGTTCTTGAAGAACATTATTGAATTATTATTGGTTGAGTTTTTGCATGCCTAGAGTTGATTTAATTCGGGTTTCCAGGTTTTTTTTGAGTCGAATCTATTGGGTATTGAGGGTACTAATGATCCTAAGTGTTGGTGGAAGTAACCGTGAGAGTTTGGAGGGTTTAGAGATGAAAAATGAAGGAGAAAAGTTGGAAGTTTTTTGGGCGAAGCTTGGGGCGTTGCGCATGACAGAGCACCAGAAAAGTTCTTCTAAACTTTGAACTTTGGCACGTCGCACAGCAGGAATCCACAGAAGAAACTTCTCTAAACGTTTGATGGCTTGAGTGCTGGCGGCCCCGAGCCTCTCAGAGTGCCAAGGGGCGCCAACTTCTCCCATCATTCCCCCTTTCCGTTTGAGTTCCTAAGTTAGACTACCCAGTTTCCTAGTGGAGCCAATACCTCTAAAAGTACATCTAAAAACATCATGAAAAATATCATTAAAAAAGAGATATGGAATCTTGAAAAATACCTAACCAATTCAACGAAAATTAAGATCAAAGTCAAAGAAGTTAAGAGTTAATTATAGAAGTTGTGAGAGAAGTAAGTCAAAGCAAAGTTTCTTAAAGTTACAAGAGTCTTTACTTAACATTTTAACATCGTTTACTCAAGTTTGAAGTCAAGTAAATAATAAAGAGTTGAAGATCTTCCTTCAAAATTTATAAGGAAACTAAGTATTCCTTAAGAGTTAATTTAAAACTAAAGTTTCAAGTTAAGCAAAGAGTAAAGCGTTGAGATCATTTCTCAAAGGTTATAAGGAACAAGTGTATTCCGCAACAGGTATAAAGTTTGTCAATTTAATTAAATGAAAACTAAGATTTATAAAAAAAAAATTAAATAAGAAAAGGGAACATTGATTCCAAAGAGAGCTTCTTAAAGCTAAGGTGTTGAGCAAATTATCTCAACTCGAAGGAAGTAAGTTATTTTAAAGGTATGAGCTAAAATACATTTTTTGGAGTATTATTGAGCACCAATGTGGGAATTAGAGTTCAAAATTAACTCAAGTTTCCATGAAAACCATGTAGCCATCATAGGTATCAATGTGTGACACTTTTTAGATGATCATGTAAGTTAAGCTAGTGGATACCACTAGTTAAGGAAAGTCAATTTGATGGCAAGGTATAGATGGTCATTGGAAAAAGATGAGGTAAACCGTTTTATCATAACTTAGGCTCTTAATGATGGTTTCAGTTAGCGAATATCCCACAGAAACTAAGTTAACTAATATATTAAGTAAAAGTTGAGTTTATATTAATTTAATTTTTATATATAATATATATATATATAGATAGATAGATAGATGATAGATAGATAAAAAAACAATATAAAATCAAACTTTACTATCTATTAAAGTAAGTAGTTCTGGGGGAGATCTAACTGACAAACCACCACTAAGAGCCTTGGGGCCTAGTGATGATGATACAACATTTTACTCACGTTTCCAAAGGACCATCTACACCTTGCCATCAATATATTGGACTGATTAAATTTAGTGGATCCACTTAGCTAATTCACAATATCATCTAAACAAAGTGTGACTCATGGTCCCATGATGGCTAAATGGTTGTCATTGCAAACTGACTTAATTTTAAATCTCATTCCCACATGGGTTTCAATTACTACTCCAAAAAAATTATTATCGATCATTACTTTAAAGATAGGGTAAGTGTGTATCTTGCTATTTTCAAGGCTAAGTTTTGCTTAGTAGAATTTCAACTCGCATACTAGTACCTTCAAGGTACTGATGTTCAATTGGTCTGCATCCGTCTTGTTATGCAAGGGACGCAGATTACCCGAATTAACATCCAACGCCCACGGGACGCAGGAGTAAGTTTAGCGCTGAGAGTCAGTTAGAGGACCACTTTGCATTCTGGAGGACTCTTTTATTGCTTTCAATGTCTTCACTTATAGAATGTTGTTGGGGGTTTTCCCAACATTCATTTTAATATTATAGAGACTTCACAGACAGATAGTTAGTCAGATAGTCAGTTTTTAGGTTCTCTTATATCGCATTCATATATTTTATTTGAGACTTAAGTGTCATTTTGGCCAGCCATTCTTTTTTAAAGTAGTTATCTGTGTGGAAAATGATTCTTGTTTATTATGGAGTTAAGTTTCCGCTTGTGAGTTAAGAGTAAAGTCAAGTAAGAGGTCGCTTAAGCCCAACAATGTCATGGGGTGCGGGCCACGCCAGGATGTAGATTGGGGCGCGTTGAAAGTAGTATTATACTAAGCCAAACATATTATTTATATTATCAGAAATACTTTTTCTTCAAGTACTCAAAGGTATTAAGGAAATTATACCCTCGTACGATTAAAATAATTCACTTTATCATAATAAGGGGTCTCGCATTATTGTGCTAAATTTGAAATACTCACGACAGTACATAACACGAATTTTTTAGAAAGCAGAAGAAAAAGATGTAGAAATAGATAGAAGATTAAAAAAAATGTGGTTGAAAAATGAGTTAGTGTGGGTGGGTGTCTTGTGTAAAACCCTCTTTTTATAGTAAACAAAAGGGGTTGGTCTAGTATGAACAAAGGTGTTTTTTGTGTCTTAGCTAAAAAAGTCATGACCTTTTCAAGAAATCACAACCCTGGTAAAATAACTTAATTGCAAAGTCAAAAACTCTTTGAAAAATCAAAGTCTTTGGCAAAGTCACAACTTATCAAAAATCACAAATCCTTTAAAAAAAGTCATTTTTTTTTTTTTTTTCAATTTTGTTCCCCCCCCCCCCCCCCCCCCGCCAGGTGCTAGCGCACACGAAAAGTCACAACTCATAGGAAAAGTCTAACCGATTAGTGATACTATTAGTCAAGTTTATATTTAAGGTTAGTCGTTTATGTTTTTTTAAGTAGTATAGCAGATATAGATATAGATTATTGATACAGACGATTTAAAAGTTTGAATTCAAAGATTACCACGGACGGAAGTGACGGTTATTTATTGCTTCTTAACTATAAGATGAAAAAAGTTACATTGACAACAATTTGACGAGGACAAGATAATAAGTTACGCTATCACAAAAACTATCATTCGTTTCCGTTGTTTGACTTAACATGATTTGCAAGTGTTTTTTTTTAAAAGAAAACACAAAACTTTAAAAAATGATAGTAAGTGAGATCCAATCACTAGACCCGAGGAATTAAAGACCATGTCTCATTTCATGCACCTATCGATCTCTTTTTACCATGGGTGCCTTCAAAATTCAAATAATACTAAATATTTTTTAAGTTTTATCCAAAATAATATATCGAGTTTAGTCTACGGACTATGTATTCATGTGATCTTTGACATGTAAATTGTCACTTCAGAGATTAGTTATGGGGAAATATTCTGTGTTATTTATATAAATATTAATCATGGAGGATTAATTTATTACTGGTTATTAGGTATTCATTTTTTTATTATAACCCATAAAGATATTAATACATAAAATTGTTTCTATAAACTGTAGGAGTATTCGGCCTATGCAGAATTTTAGATGTACAAATCCAACACCGATTGAATTTCTATTACATGAATACTTTCTAATCATCAAAAATTATGTTTTATGCAAATAATTTAATGCACAGCATAAGCGTTCCTAAACAACCTGTATAGTGGCTATGAAAGACACAACTGACGGGTTATCTTGCTATTGAGCAAGAGCAGGACTTTAAATTAAAAATGAGAATTGTGAGCTCTAGTGTTGTTATTGCTTGAATGTTATGGTTTTTGTTAGCTTTAAGTCTTTGTTTAATTTAGATGAGAGTTTCATATTACTTTATTTTTAGGACTGATTGTTTTCACTCCATTAATAACATTGCATTTCTTACGGATTCTATGAGATCCAAAGCTGAAGTTACGATAAGAAAAATTTCATATTGTAAATGGCTGGGTTGCATGTGCTAATAACCAGGACTTCAAAAGAAAAGGGAAAGCCTAATGCACCAAGTATGCCAGCGTTCCACGTTCCACGGTTCAAGTGCCAAGTTGAGGAACGTTACCGTTAGGAAACCTAAACATGATGCACGATCTGTTCATCCTCGCTTGTACCCGGTTAAATATAGCGTCCTACTAGAAAAAATTATTAAATGGTTCAAGATGTTTCCTTAAAAACAGCCGGTACAAAGAAAAACTTTTCCATACAAAAAAGAGTTGATTGAAAAGCACATGTATTGTTGACTACAACTGAATATTGTCTTCTTTCCAAATACACAAAGGCAGCCAACAAACCATATAACATGGAGCAAGCATTGGAATTACAATGATCGAGCGCCAAAGGCTCTTCACGTTATAACAGTAATCATTTCTCGATAGCGGTACTGCTTAAGAGTTCGGGAAGTAAAAGTATCCATCAGCAGCGACGGATGAGTTTAATTTCTCACGGTATCCAAGCTGAGTGGCAAATGCGCCATTGTTGTTGTATAGGGAATCAGAGATTGTAAGGGGTCAATGACCAAAATGACGTCTACATAGGTCGCGCATGGCGCTCCATGACAAAGGATTGCCATGATATGGACTTTGTCAAAGGCCAAATATGCGGGTTGGGTGTTTGTTGTGGAATTGAAAATCAAAGATGCGTTGGCTGTGAGGAAAAGAAAAAGTCCCGCTTGTTTGGCATGAATCGGCCGTGTGGTTGGTCAGAACAATGAATGGAGAGGCAGTAGTGTTAAGAGGGATGTCGGTGTCAAGACATATGAAATGGAACTTGTGGCAAGAGCCAGATTAATTCTGCGACCATGTCCAGGCGTGGGAAGCTCCGCAGATTGTTTTCCTTGTGCGACAAGCTCTGAGATATGCTGAAAATCGCGATGGGTCTGTGTTCATAATCCTATGTATGGGACAAAATTGAGCTGAGCCTATTAAATTGAAGGCATTGTCAATGATGAAGTGAAGCGCCAACAAGAAAACAAGAAATGACAGTGGAGTTGAGGGTAAAATGTGTATTTAATCAAGGCCAAACGCAACCAAGGGGGCCGACAGCGAGTAGCGGCAGCGTAAGGTAGTCAGAGTGCGTGAGGCAGATGGCATGGAGAATATATGCCGGGATTCGACTACGGGTGGGATTTGATGAAGCATTTGGACTATACAAGTGTATATGTAATATTTTTGGATTTAGGAGTCAACTAAAAAATAAGTGAAGACAAAATGCAGCAAAAGAAAGAAAATCTATCACCAGCAAGACACATGCCCAAAGCAGTGTGGTGGTTACTTCTTTGTTAAACGACAGTGTTAAAGACTTGTGTATATCTATTCATTCATTGTGAATTCGCGGAATTTTGATGTTTCTTACTCAGTTGGTGTGATGTAAATCTGATATTATATGTTAGTAGGATAAGCTTTGAGACAAGGGTGACACGGGTACAACACTAGACAATGTTAAAATAAACAGAGGATGCCACCATGGTCTATAATGCCAGCCTTGGTGGATGGAAGAAAAAGAAATTGGGCTAAGTGATTTAATTTAGACTTGTTTATACTAAAGTCAAAGGAGGGAGAAAGAGGTGAGCTGGAATTTCAACCAAAGACACTTCAAAAAACGTGTTGAGGGTTTTAGGAGACCGTGTCTGATGGAACACTCGGATTTGCTGATTGTACCTTAAGGCGAGTAACGGCGAGGTGACGAAAATGTCTTGTTCAAACAATAGGTGAGTCACCTTGTATTATTTGATGTAAATATAATGTTGGGGTTAGCCACATATGTTTATGTGTTGATTTCCTATTAAAGTCTGAAAAAGGTAATGTGACGGCGTCAGACGAAGAAAAACGTTCATTTGAACGTAGGACAGACAGGCTGTGAAAAGGGGCTGAGTTGATGGGGGGACCTCTGCAATGCCAGTTAGGGTGGTTTACTTCCTGCAGAAATTTAAGGTGGGGATATCTGGCTGGCCTAACCAAGTTGGTATTCAGAGCTTGCTTAGAATTATTTTCGATGGCTGGAGGACCAACTCCAGCTGAACTGCGCGGAAAGAGACCAGGTAACAACGGTGGAGGCGCTTATTGGTGGGACAAACGCCTTGGAGAGATATCTTGGATGGCTGTGTCACTCAAATTCAAAGAGTGAGTTGAAGAAGTTTAACCTAATGACTCTAAAGAGGAATGCACAAAAAAGTTTTTGTGTTGGACTACGGCAGAATATGCATTCTATGACAAAACAACCCCAATAGAACGAAATGGAAGTTTTTCGCAGGGGAGAAAGAAAGATTTGCGATCGTGAAGTTATTCTTCGACGGTGGGAAGTTGGAAGGAAATATTGGCCCCATACGGGAGAAGTTCCAAGAACTTAAGCTTACAAGGGTGTTTTTTTTTTGTGTGAGAAGTGCCAACGAATTGGAGAATTTTTGGGACATCTAAAATACTTCAAGGCTAGCAAAGGTTACAAGATTGCTGAAAAGGGATTTTGTTTGGGGCCGTTGTCAGTCTATAACAAGCTTTGTAAGTGATGGATTGCCAAGGTTGTGAGGAAAAAGGGTTGCTGACCTTGACTTAGTAGAGGTTCGGCGAATTTGCCACAGATGATACGTGGAGAAATGTTACAGAAAGGAATTGAAAACTCAAGTCCTCCAAGCAATTCTTCTTGAGTGGAATCAGGATGGCTGTGGGCGACGTTTTTGACAACAAGGCAACACCACGAGGGTTTCTTATATCAAGGAATTTTTGTTACTTGGATGTTGAACATAGGCGGCAACAGAGGTCTAGCAGACCAAGGTTGCATTATTCTAAAGCGGGTTTGATGATGAGAAGGAATGGGTACAAAGAGTAGTTAAGGAGACGAATTTCAAACTACTTAAACTCTGCCGATTCAGTGGGCAGCATTACAATTGGCTGACTTCGGATGGGAGGGTGACGCACCTACAGGAATTCTTCGCACTTGTTCAAACGAAAGACCAAGTGGAAAGATGGTGGACGAACAAAATGGGAAGGGCCACTGCCAAAAAAGATAGATGATGTGGGAAAAATAGACCAAGGGGAGTCTTCTTTACAAAAATATGAAGGGAAAGTTTTTGGGGGGTGATGTTTTGTAAAGGTGCTGGTGGTGCCTCATTTGAACAAAGCGAATTCCAGTTCAAGTTTCTGTGCAACGTGTTGGAAATGCCCAGTACCTTGTGCCGCATTGGAAAAGGACAAAAAAAGAACAATGGGGCAGAAAAACGTCAAAAGTGAAATTCTTGTTGGGCGTTGGTTGTTGTTGTTTTTGAAGATGAAGATGAGTGGACATAGATATGATCCGTTGTATGGTGAACAGTGCCAAATAGGGTGTTAGGGTTAGGGGGAGACTGAAGTAATAATATATTGATCGTATTTTAAGGCATTTAAATAGGTATACTATATTTACTTCTCTTCTGTAACAACAAACAAAATTATCGTGAAGATTTTATAATATAAATATAACTACACCGCTGAGTACTTACGGGGGTGTCTTCGGTGTGCCGGTTGCGTTCGTGTATCACGAATATTGGGTAGCTTTCCTTTTCTCTCTAGATCTCTAATCTCTTCCTGTGAAGATATCTGAGTGTGTTCTTAATTCATATAGTTTGCTTAGTTGCGTGGAATTTGCGATCCTAACAACTCGGTATCAGAGATAAGTGATGATTCAACACGGAGTAACTGAAGATGGGATAGTTTGAAGCTGGAATCGAATGAAAAGTTTGTGGATCCGATTTCATTTCGGAAGCATGCAGATCGAAGATTATCGTACCAGAAAGATTCTTCCGAAACCGATGGGACCAAGGTTGAGCCGAAATCCAGACGGAGGAGAAGTGAAAAACTCAAGGATATCGCCAGGCTCTAGGGTTGATACGTTTTGAATTTGTCAAGAAAACGTGGAGGTTCAACACGTGAGGAGAAGACTACGTCCGGTATGTTTGAAGGCACTATCAAAACATTGTATGAAAAACAATCGGCTATGGAACAATGGTAATGTGACTGCGTAAATTGTTCAATTTACAGATGTTCTGAGAATGACCCGTGCTAATCATATAAAAGGAGTGTGTTCAATATGATGAGTCAAGCTCAATTTATGGATATTAATTTCGAAGATTGCAAATTAAGCGGTGATTTTGTATGTGTACATCTCTAGTCCCGAGTTCTTGGGATCTATAGTGTGTTGCTTCGATAAGCAGTTCGTGGATCTGGAGAAATTGATTTTGATTAAGTCCGTGAGGTGTTTTAGCAAAAAGTATTCGCAAACGGAGACCTAAGAGGGGGAGAGAGAAGAGCGGATCGAAGGGAGGTGCTTCGGGCATGGGGTAAGCGGGAAGCGAAGGGCGGGAGCGAGTTAGGATAGAAGTATGAGACGAAGAGGTAAAAAATCACACACCTGGATCGATCAAAATCCAGAACTCGAGGAAAGGGAAAAAATCCTGATGAACATGACAAAAGTGACTCTGTTGGAACTCGTGGGCGAGGGGAGGAAAAAGAGCACTTTCGGACGAAACTTACAAAGCCAACGAAAAGATAGAACAGAGATCAGAAGAAATGTGGAATAAAGATGACAATGATTTTTGTAAAATTCAGCATGAGGACATTGGGATGCTCTAATCCTTAGTCGGAACAGGCGGCCGGTTTATAAATCTTGGATTTTGGATTCTGGTGCAGCCTTTCCATTGTCTCAAGCGAAGGAGTGTCAAAAATTTCAAAATCTGGAAGAAATTTTGGAAAACCTATATCTTGCTGACAATAATAGCCTACGATTGAATGGTAAGAGGGGGGGGGGAAGGGGGATGCTGTTTGCATAAGAAAACTGAGGGACACCAGGGGCAGTGGACAGTGGAGGTGCGAGGAGGAAGGAGGAGTGTCAAGATATATTTACGGGATCAAGAAAATCTTGATCTCTTTGTGTCGTTTTGGTTGGATGAGAAAGGGGAGATGTCCCAAAGAAGATTTGGAAAGGTTGTAGGGAAGATGTTGGTGGGAAGACCGTGAAATTGAAAGGTGCTATTGGTAGTAGTAGCTAGGACAACCACTACAAGTGAACCTTGTCCACCACGCAGGGTTGTACTATTGTATAAACATTGGCCGTTGTCTGCTTGTGAAGTGTGTGCTTCCGGTTCATGTCTATGGCAGAACAGACTTGGATTACAGAGTACTTAAAGGAATGAAGATGTCTGGTTTGTCCCCAAAAAGGGAGCATTAGAGGGTTCTGCGTCTGTGATATGGTCTTTGGCGATCGATCTGGGTTATGGGGCAACAGAAAAGCGTTAAGCTTCATAACAGGACTCCGTAGAGAGACAAAAACAAGTGCGGTTGGAACAATGGTACCATACAGATTTTGGGGACCATCTCAAGTATCATCAATTGGAGGATCCAGATTCTATGTACCTTCATTGATGATTTCATCAGAAAGGTATGGCTGGAGAAGATAGAGGGGTTTCTTTGTTAAAGAAAGGCCCTGGCAGACACGTTGACGAAATGTGTTGATGTTTGAAACTGGTGGTTATGGCAAATACCTCGGTTGGTTCCTTCGTGTGGTTGGTTGCTATAGACGGTTTTGCGCGTGCGAGTAAAGAGGTTGATGATGAAGAGGATTTTTTTTGGAATGTATTGTTTGGATGACTGAATATCAGTTCTCCAAGTGGGGAGAGAGAATTGTTAGGTAGTGGAGAATGATTTAATATATATTCTTCTATTTAGGCCTTTCCCTATTTATTCTCTATTTGAGGGGGCTTTCATATTATTATCTGTAACCAAAAGTGAGCTATGATTTAGTAATATAAGATGATTACTAGGCGGTCCCCCGTACGCAGTGAAGTTTACTTACGCGGAGTGTACCATGAAATATTAGGGTTTCTCTTTCTATCTCTAGATCTCTCATATCTTCTCTTGCAACTTCTTGTTGTTTTTATCGATCTAGTGCTGTGTGCGGTAATTCGATTGCCATGCAAAGTGTTTAAATGAAGGATATGTAACCTAAGTGAGGAAGGTAAGGATGAGTGCTCAGAGGGGGGGGAGTGGCAGCTCGGCAGGGGGTGAAGTGCGGGGTTCCGACCGGAACCAATAATGACCGA
Source organism: Solanum habrochaites (assembly GCA_027704765.1). Classification (NCBI taxonomy): domain Eukaryota; kingdom Viridiplantae; phylum Streptophyta; class Magnoliopsida; order Solanales; family Solanaceae; genus Solanum; species Solanum habrochaites. Next base: position 234 of record JAKWJA010002002.1, on the reverse strand, counting down.
CAGAGGCTAGTTGGGCGTCAAAGGGTTGACCATAAAGCCCTTTGGCCAAGGCCAAACAAAATGCAGGGGTGGAGGAATCAAACATTAGTTGTTGAGGAGCCGGAAAAGTGTTGGTTGACTTAATGGTTCAAACAAGCTGGAAATGGCCGTGCGGAGTTGTAAAGACATGAAAGAGGATGTGGCAAAGAACAGTCTAGGACAAGGAGTGTTGGACGCTTGACCAACATGGTTGCG
>JAKWJA010002001.1:0-19234 GCA_027704765.1 Solanum habrochaites | reverse complement strand
AAATAGTTATCTGATAGTTTTGTATTTGATATGGACAGTGACTATAAAACGTTTTTATTGAACATACTTCCTCCAGTTTCTTTTATATTACATATTTTCATCATTTTTTAAACTTGCGTGTTAAATTTGTTTGACTTTATGTAGCTATAAAATTTTGAAACATGTCGATTCTCTTGAGTAGGCGGGGTAGCGCTGAAACCACAGAAGAAGTGAGTTTGAAGATTCTCCTCTCCAGATTTTGATTTGCTCGACGAATGAAGAGTTTATGCCAATACTGGGGCTCGCAAGACATAAAAATCTTTTCATCAAGTAAGTACAATCTTAGTACTTACTTAGAGACCGAACTAGAGTGGTGTCCAGGTGTATTGTGACAGAAATGTGTGTTAGGTGCCCTTTGTTTACTTGTCACTGGCTGCCCTTGTTGTGTGACACCTGCTGTTGTCTTTGATTGTTGGTTTCTGAGTTTTATTGTTAGTTGGGGGCTCTAAGGTCAGGGTAAGGTTTGACTATACCCCCTCATAAAACAGAGGTCAAATTCCCTCCTCTTGTTTGCCCCTTTCTGGCAGAAGTGATGCTGTATTAAAAACTCCAATCCATCCCTCTTCACTTCAACATCTTAGTAGGCATTTTTAAGACAATTATTTGAGTAAGGTTTGCATAGTGATATACCTGATATTTTGCTATTGCAACATCCCCCTTTGTTGGCATATATTTGTTTTCCTGTTATCATTTTCAGGCTCATACCTGTTACATTAAGCATTTTGGTAACTCAATTTTTAGTACTTCACCCTGATCAAATTGTCTCACTCTTTAACATTAAAGCTTGGTTTGTCTCGAACCTAGGACAACAAAGGCTTGTTCTGTTGAATGCCCATCATTTCATTTACTCAAATCTTCACAATTCTTACTTTTAATCGAAACGAAAACACTAAATATCTTAGTTCAATTCAGTTTTTCTGGCTTTTTCATTTAGTTCAGACATCAACGATACAGCAGAGCTCAGGGCAGACCCAGAAATCAACTAGTAAATCTAAATTAACGAGCTAGACTTCCCAAAAATTGTACCAAAATACAAAACTCAAACCTAAAGACTGAGAATTGGACGTGCACAAAGGATAGAATTCTTACCAGGATAAAACCCTAAATCTGAAAAATCTGTCTAACTCAGTCCTGCAACAGAAATTTGAGATAAAAGTGTGACGGAGAGACTTACAACTTTCAGTTCAGCTGGCTAACAACACACATAATTCAATGCACAAAACAAAAAATATAAAATTTATTCAATATGATGAGCTGGATGAAAGCTTCAGCTCTTAACTTGACAAATCTTCAGCTCGGAGAAGAGAACGCTCGGTCAAGCTCGATGAGTTTTGGCAGCTCGGGTCTTCAGTTCGATCTTCAGTTCGATCTTCAGCTCGGATTAAACGAAAGTGTGAGTTCTTCAACTCGAGGAAGGACGGGAAATCGTGACTTGAGGAAATAGCTCCATCTTCAGGCACAATGATAGAAAGGAAGGGAAATCGGAGTTTCTGCAGAAAAGGAAAAAAGGGAGAAGGGAAAGAAAGTCTTTTGTTTTATTATTAATTCTGTTTAATTTTTGGCCAATAAAAATGGGAGGAGTGTTAAAATATGAGTAATATAATATTTGAGTGAAAAATTTTCAGGGCAACACTTATAAAACTGTGTGTTTTTTCCATGTGTAAAACTATAGGACATTTTAGATGTGTTCATTATGTAAATAGGGTGTTGCCAATTAATCAGATTTTAACAACACTTAGAAAGTGATCTTATATTATTAAAAGACACTTTTAGTGTTTGGCCAAAATTATTGTAGCTAAAAGTTAAAAAAATTTTGGCTAACGCTTTAAAAGCGTTCCTAAAAAGGGAGCGTGGGGGACTTTAGGCACCCTTACAAGTGTATCCATAATAAAGTGGGGTCGTAATTCCTAAAATGGTGTAAGTGGCACGTAATGGTTTTTATTATTAGAGTATGATACCAAAAACTCTAACGTCTAGAATCAATCCACAGCAGGAAAGTAATACTAAAATATTTTTTTTAAGAAAGGAAGATCAGAAATTCGTAGGGAAATATTCTTAAGAACGATTGGTACTTTAGAGCAAGAAGATCGATTCTGAAGGTTTGCAACCCTTTCAGAATTGACATGAACCATTATAAAATGTTGAAAAACGTTCAAATGGTATTGACTGTTCCTGAAATCTGGCAACCTTTCAGAACAGTCAGGCGTAAATTTTAAATATAACAAACAGATTAAAACTGTCCACGCGTGCGGATCCGATCGGTCTGTTAACTAAAAAGTTGAAACATTTTTGTTGTAACTTCTGCTATCAACTAATTAATTGAAATAATTTTTGGCCATTTCATTAATCAAATAAATAATTAAACACAAATTTGTCCAAAAAAATTATGCTCTCTAATCGGATCATTGCGAAGCCAAGCAAAAGCGGAAGCCGAAGCTATACCGTACCGTAGTTCGAAGCGAGCGAGCGACAACGACGACGGAACGCAGGGGGTCACCCTCTTTCCAACCCTTCTTACCAATTAATATGAGTGTTTTTTATTTTAACTTCCTATTTCATTTCCATTTAAAAAAAAAAAAACCGATAGGGACTGATTGCCTTTTTTCATAATGCATTAATAGGACTTTTCAAGTCCCAACCTGTCAAGTTCTGAAACTTTTCAAGATTCTCTCCTGCGCGTCTTATTTTCCATCAATCTTGATTCTTGCTACATACCCCCAAAAAAAAAATCCCCCTCAAATTGAGGGGATAGTTGTAACATAGAATGCATGGACCATGTGTACTTTATAAGCAATGGATTCATTGCATCTATGGGCTAGAGTAGGTTTCCCTTTGGACTTTCTGTAGTGAACATATTCAATAACGACTTAATCGGTAGATGTGATTCTTTGAACCTTCTAACTTTGTTGTATACGTAAGACAACCATTGTCACACAATTATCCCTTATTGTTTTATGATTCTGAACGTTCGGTTCGTTTCGGAACACATCAGCCATGAACACCTCAGGTTTCCTGAGTGTGTAGTGAGAATAGGCTTTTGACTAAATTATCTCTTGAAGCGTCTTCTACTTTCACACTCACATAGGTTATTTCTAACTCAGTCATCACTCGTAGATACACTATTGGGTCAAATCACCAACTTAAGTCAAATCATTAAAACATTAAGCTTTATTACCGTCATTAAAAAGCCTCCTTACAGATCTTAACCTTTTCATAAACATTGTCTTCATCATTGAATGTTATTGAGTTATTCGACAATATCAATCCGTCAACCACAACATTCTTTTTCTCCTTTATCTAGCTCTTGGGATCGCCAGTCTACTAGTAGAGTTACCTACCGTCTGCTTATTGTCCTACAGTCTGTAAACTCCATCATTAGATTGATCTTTCAGCTGGTCCTCCTTCACTATGACATTCGTTAGTGGATCTGAAACATTATCGTGGACTTTACATAGGTCAATTTGTTTAATTAGCACTAGAGAGCAACTTGATTTCTTACCGTTGTTAATCTCCGACAACAATCTACTCGTATATTACTAACTTTGTCCCGTTGTACATCAAGCTCCCTGCCCATACCTATTTGTTGCCTGGACTATCGCAATGTAATGGCAAAATTGGTCCACGCATGTTTGGGCATAACATAAGTAATATCCTCGTGTGCGAATTCCACATCATTCCTCTTCTACAACACCGGCCTTTATATCCGAAAGCAATGAATTCATTTCCATTGTGGAGCGAGGCAGTAACATGTCTGTTTGGAAGATTTTCAGCAAAGACAATTGCCTCAACAAGTACTGACTACATCACCACTTGTGGATTTTTCATCATTTGACCGCCTGTGATACCAATTTTCATCACTAATATCCTTCAATCGATGCAGCCAGGATATTTGATATAATGCAGCCTATGTTTGTGTCCATTTAGATAACCCTAACCAAACACACCAACGTTTCATATTCCATCTAGTGAGTTGATTCTGTTACTATTGTAACCGAGCTCAGTTTAACTCATAGTAGGCATTTCTCTATCTGTCGCGTGCAATTTCACTCAAACCATCAAACTTCCCAAAGCACTCTAGCAAGTCCAATTGAGAGTCCTTTGACCTGCATGTTCTTTTTAAATGTACAACTTAAATAATTGGAGGTTTTGACTACATTGAAATGCAAGTAATTGAACTTATCCCATACTTTTTCAAGAATGAGATTGATATAATGCTAGTCCGCATGGGAGTTTGATAATCCTGAACCCTAAGATGCAATCAGGCAAACTCCTAAGTCTGTCATATCGAACTGCTGGACCCATTCGCTTAGTAATCGATTTATATCGTCAATTTTTTTACTCATTAATTAACATGTCACAACATACAAACAAACAATTGAACTTCAATGATTTCATAAACGTTTTTAATTTAAACACATTTATAACATTCTTAATCTGTAATCCATTTGCCCAATTTAATTTGATCATTTTAGCAAGCCATTGTTTGGGTGCTATCTTGAGTCCATAAAGTTACTTACTTCACAATTATGCACACTTTCTTTTTTCTACACCAGGAACTAGAAACCCTTCAGGTTGTTCATGTAATTTCTTTCCTCTACATCTCCATTTAAAGAAGGCTGTCTTTACATCCATTTGTTTGGATTTTAAGATCATGCACGCTGCTTAAGTGATATTAAATCCTAATATGATGCTATCCTTGTTAACCGGATATAATGTGTCAAGGTAGTCTAGACCCTTCCTTTTGTATGTCCTTTTGACTCACATCTAGCTTATATTTGTCAATAGTTTTCCCATCGTTTTCATTTTCCTTTGTAAGATCCACTTTGCTCCTAATGATTTATTTCCTGGCGGAAGATTAGTCAAATGCCCAGTGTGATTGCTGTAAAATTGAGTCAATCTCACTATTAACTGCTTCTTCCACCAAGTTGAAATCTTATGAAGACATCGCTGTTTTAAATGTTGAATGCTTATGTTCAATGGCAAATGCTATCAAAATCTATGTCACGAAAGAAACAATTTTCGTTCCTTCCACTAGTTAGAATATGGCCATCCATTGATTTTCTTCTCGTGGTCGTTTAAGGGTTTGCACGTGTTGACTCACATTCCAGTTTTATGGCTAAATGTTTTCAAAAAATTCTACGTTATCTAGTTCATATATCGTAATTAACATGCCTCCACGATTTCAAAATTTAGTGAACCAAAAAGCGCCAGCTTTATTACTATTTCACAGCATACCCAATAAAGACACTCTCTATTGTTTTGGGGCCAATTTAAAACCCTCTCGGTAAAGGAAACCTCAGCCTTGGCTACAACACCCCCACACTTTGTAAAATATTTCAACTTGGGTTCTTTCCTTTCCACTCACTCATAGGAATGATTGTGTTTTTTCTATGGTGAATACTCTATAAATTTTATTAGTTGTAAGGAATGGCTTTCCTCCCCACAATGATGTTTTGCGGTGAACCAAATTTATCATTAAAAGGGAATCATCATTTCCTTTAATGTTTTGTTCTTCTTCCGTTTGGCCAAACCGATTTGACTGTGTGTATAGTTGCAGTTATGTTGATGACTTATAACAATATCCAAACATATCTTTGGCAAAAGGAATTCCTATTCTCCACCCCTATCACTCCGAACAATTTTTTATCTTTAGATTCAATGTTTTCCACTTTCATTTTTGTATTTCTTGAATGCATCATTGGCTTCATCTTACTATTAACAATAATACATAACAAATCTAGTGCAGTTCATGAATAAAAGTTATAAAAATACTTTTTTCCACCTACGAGATGGGTGTTGACTCATATCGTATAAATCTGTTTTGCATTAAGTCTAAAATATTAACTTTTCGTTCAAAACTGAATTGTAAGGAGTGTTTAGAAAACTTACTTTCCACACAATTTACACATTTTGAACTTATCGCTCGCATTTAATCATGCAATACTTGGGGTCTAGATTAACCAATTTTCGCAAGCTTTGTAATTTACACATTCCCAAAATGGCATGCCATATTACTCATATCACTTTCCTCCAATAGTAAACAAAATCAGAATTTTTTTAATAAATATGTCAACAACCATTACAATTTAGTGAAAAGACCCTCTTTGAGGTAGCCCATTCCTATGAACATTTCCTTCTTACTTATTATAGTTTTCACTAACTAGGACACACTTAAACCCCGTTCTTAACGAGTAGTGCAGGCAAAATCAAATTCTTCAGAATAGTATGGGTACGCATGCAAACATTGTTCAAAGTCAACACGATTGCCGGATGTCATTTTCACATTACTTCCAATTCCTGGCAATCCTTGTTGTTGTTGTGTTTGCCTCCCATGAATACATCTTCATTGTACGGCAGGCAGGAGTTACGTTGCAAGGTTTCTTTCTTTCGCAGAGCAAATATTTCTAGTGGGAACCTGAAGTTGGAACTCACTCTTTGGGATTTCCAACTAGTTACACTCTTATATCATTTCACACAAGTCAGTGAATCTCCATCTTTTCACGATGTTTGCTTGACTTTTGCATTTGTGGGAATATTTTTGTCTTTGTTTTTTGTCCTTGTCTTTGAGCATGACATACAGACAATCTAGACAACCGTGCCCACAATATAACACATTGTCCTTTGCATTCCTTCTTGGTGGCTATTCTGACTTCTTGCTCGTTGTCCTTTGTGGTAGGAGTTTCTTCTTCACAATTTAACTCCAATGATTGTTGAACTCTTACACACGACTTCTTTTCGGCATTTCTTTATCCTTCCTGAAATCTTGAGCGATAACAAGATCTTCAATCTTATTTCTTACGCTTGTACTTTAGATAATTCTTTTGAAATAATTCCACGCAGGAGGCAACTATATTTTATCATTGGCCGTGATGTGAAAAGTTCATTTACTCTACCTATCTTCAGCAATCAGAAGATCATGGAGTATAGGTGAAGTTCCTGCACTTGTGATTAAAACAGTTTTACTATATAACCATTTTATAGTCTAAAAACTTTGCAATCCACAACTTTTTTCAAGCCTGCATATTCTGTTTTTATTTCTGTCTCAAGTGCATTTCCAAACTCTTTTAATTTGTTATTGCACTATAGACATTATATAAGTCTCCTCTAAAGAAACTCAAATCTAACCTTTAAAGAGGGAAGTCTGACTTTTTCCATGTCTTCAAAAATCATACATTTTCCCCTGTTCCCTGTGTGGCATATCTCAGTAAGAACTGTCTGGATACCTTCAACTTATAAATTTCTATTCTGGCAGACCAAGAGGGGTAATCCAAAAAAAATACTCGTTACTTACTGCGCATCCTTGAAATTCACGACACACCTGTTAATTACCCGTTTTCTTCTCTGCTTCTTATACAATAGTTCGTGTTGGTGCAGCAACCAGCCACTGTAACACCGAGACAGATGTTTTTTCCATTTCTGATAAACAAAATTAATACAAGAGTTCAGTAAGCAATAAAACTATAATTGCAGATTAAAGTAGTATACATCACAAAGCTTTTTGTCTCCACCTTAAACCCAAGATTTTAATAATTTCCTTAAACATTGTATTCAATCTGTGTTCATGAAAGATCACGAATGTACTTGTTGTAATAAATCGATTTGCATAAATACAAAGTAACTGATATTGTTTCAGAACAAGTAAGTAAGATGACAGAAATTTAATTTGAAAAAAAAATATTGAAATCTGTAAAAACTTACAGCATAGAATACTCTTTTTCATATTTAGCAAGAAAGCATTCACTTAATTCACAGTGTCCCCTTAAGGCAATTATTCCCCTCTAGTATCCCGAGTTTTAGTTGAATATACTTTCCAGGGTAAAATGATTTTATCAGTAGAGTTAGATATCAAAAACTCTAATTGTCAGCAAAAAACAAAGAGAAGTCAATCTACAACAGAGGAAAGTAACGAAAATATGTGTTTTAAAGAAGAAGGAAGTATCAGAAAATTCTTAGGGCATATTTTTAAGAACAACTGAATGGTTTGATAGGCAAGAAGATATATTAAATGGTTGCAACCCTTTCAGAATTGACATGACCGTTAATGAAAGGTTGTCAAACTTTCAATGTATTGACTGTTCCTGAAAACGGTTATCCCGAGTCGGTCGTGTTACTAAAAGTTGAAAATAGTTGGTTAACTTCTGTATCAACTATTAATTGAAATAATATTTTGGTCATTTACATAATTCAATAAATAAATCCAATAATTTTTCCAAAAACTTATCTTCTGGAAATCTCCTCGATCACTATTGCCATACCAAAGCCAAACCAAAGCCAAGGACAAGCCGAAGACGAACCATAGCCGGAACGCAAGAAAAATCGAAACCGAAGTCGTAGTTTGTACTCTGTAGACGAGCATGCGAGCGAGCGAACGACGATGATGGCTGCAGGGGGGGTCCATCTATACAACCCTTTTAACAATTAATAGGAGTGTTTATTTATTTAAACTCTCCTATTTTCATTTCAATTACCAATGAGGGACTATTGCCTTTTTCATTAAAACATTTGAGGACTTTTCAAGTTCCAACCTTTCAAGTTCTAAACTTTTCAAATTCCTCTCCTTCCGTCTATTTCCTATCAATTCTTGCTATATACCCAACAGGGATAGTTGGGATAGTTTAGTTTACACATGCCTTACCCCAGTCTCGTATAGATAGAGAACTTTTTTTCCATAGACCCTCGACTGACTTTTTTAAGGTAATAGAATAATAAAAAAAACTTAAATGTCAAATATAATACAAGAAGGGAATTGACATATTCAGACCCGGTGATAAAAGTCTTGATTTAGGGAGTCCCTAACTTTTTTGGTGTAGAAACAACAATATTTCCTTTGTTGGTTTCTCTAATTTCGCTGTCGTCTCAAAACAAAGTTACGGCATCTTTATTAAACGGGACAGGCTTTATTAATTCCACAGGATCATTTAGTTCTTAATAGTTAAAGAAGAACTTTTATAAACACATGAACAAAAAAAGAATGTTTAAAAATCTTAAAACGTGCAAGTGAAAGTGAAGCTATCACAGTATGTGATGAGTCTAGAAAATCTGCACTAACTGCACAATCATCTACATCTAATTCAACCAGATGTGATATAGACCAATAAAATGTAATTTATAAATTATGTCTTTTTTGTGGTGTTAGGAGAATGTAACACACTGTTAGAACCTCATGCATTATTTTGACAAAATGGGTACCACAAGCAGATTTTTTGAGGAAGTGTGATTTGAAGAATTAAAATAGGTCGTCTTGTGAAGATTTTTTACTTGAAACGCTAACTATTGTCCATAAGGACAAAAATGTCCTACAAATTGATATTATCTTGATTAACACTACATAATAATGTAGGTTTTATACTTAGGGTTCAATGTTAAGGATCAATGAAAATAATTGGTTAACAGGTCCATGCATTCTTTGTTTATGACAAGGGAAGGCCCCAATTTCTACCCTTTGGAATTGTCATAAGGCAAACCCCACTCCTATAATCTAATCTCAAACCACAAAATGAGCGATAACCCTCACTAGGAAATTCCGGTCTGACGAGCTCGACTTACAAGGAAAACCCCTTGATTTTATTTGCAAGGGGTTTCGAACATGAGACATCTATTATAAAATCCTCAAGCCAAGACCGTTGGGTCACCCTAAGGGTTTAAATATTCTCATACCATAAACATTATCAATATACTCTCCAAGAGAAATTTCACCATTTTGACCCTTATCTATCAAGAATAGATGATATGGCAACACAGGTCGGTAGCAAGCCTCCACAAATGGGTTGGTCAACTCGTTACAGCTCCCATTAAAATAAAGAACTACATTACAGCCCTACATAATACAACTATGGAAGAAAAAACAAACCTATCATGATGTGACCTGTCAGATAATATAGAACACACCATCCCATGTACGAAGAAAGATTTTGATAGTTTGTGCATCACACAAAACCTCCTATATGCACTAGTGGAAAAATTTACATATGCAAAACCTCATTTATTATCATTGAAATAATCTATGCCAAGACAATTAGAGCATTCAATATTATCTATCTTGATGAAGAAACTCAACTCGACACGATCACACCAAGTGCGGGCTTGGGAACTTATTGCGCAACTCATAAAAAATAGTATCATTAGGCCTTATTTAGAAAAATCAGACGTCACGGTACAATTCGAGTACTACCACAACTATCTCAGTTTTTACATTATTCATGCAAATCCAAAACCACCGAAGGTCCATAAACTTTGGTGACCACTCGAAACAGTCATTTGTTGCAACAACCTCATGCAAGACTAGATTTATGATTCTAGCGACCGCGATAATACCACTTGCCATGGGTTGAACTGTTGCAAGTCTACGGTTCGATGACTTTTTTATTCAATATTGACTCGTGATTTTGAGAATAAATATATTTTATAAAAAAATTTGAGAAATTTCTTGTGACCAATCCTCTACTTTGTACATATCTAAGTTTTCTTTTACCAATGGATATGTTGAGATATTTGGGATAGGATTAGAATGATAATTTGTCTCACTTGGCTGAAATACCATACATCTGCCTTTTTCAATCTGTGGTTGTTATCTTTCATTGTCCTTTTCATAAGTTGGACATTAAAATTGTTTACCACATGATTTATTAGCTAGGGGAGTCTAGTATCCTTATATGTCAATTATGCATGTCACTCTAAGGTTTGAAAGAGTCTTCTTGATGTTGATTTTTGGAAGTTCAACAAGTAATTTAGGAGTTTCATCAATGACATCGTGGGACGTTATTACTTAATCTTTATTCAATATGTGTCATCGAATTTGGGTATTTTTGCAGGTTAAGTTGACGTTATTCAGTACCACGTATGAATAACAGTATAGTATCACTATTAAAGTAAAATCATCTTGTAGAATTTCCAAAATAAAGACCTTCTAGGGCTGAAGTACTTTCAGGTTTAGGTTTCTCAAACTAGATTAAGATTAAGTATATTTTATTTTTCAATGCAATCTAGGCATTTCCCATTCATGAGGATACAAGAAATATTGGAAGTAGACCTATTAACACTTTAATGGATTTCCATGCAAAACTCCTGCCAGGAAGAGAGAACTACTCAACGTTTTCCCTAAAAGTATAGATAATGATACCGCTCAAACTTACTCTCAACTAAGAATAAGTCGTTGTGTTCAGGTAAATAAACCTACCAACTAAGTATGTTGGAATTATTCCCATTCCCACGAGGAAAATAGTCCTAACTTAACTGTCACACCTGTTATTACTATGTTTGGTCCATGACTTTCTTGAAAATAAAACATAAGGGGTTTCTATTTCTAACTGAGGGAAATAATACAAACTTGAAAGAGACACTTGAAACGCGTTGACAGTTTGATTTAATCTATTAATCAAAGTAACTAGGGTTTACTGTTCCCCACAGGTCATTAACTTTATAATTCTAACTATACCAATTCTGTCCTAGTATCTTGCATTCAAGTAATCATTATGTATTTCTTAAATCCTTGGTCCGACATCTAGAAAATCTCACATTCCGTCACCTTGGTCCGGCTACGTGTTGGTGCTATCCTATCCCTTAATCCTTACCTAATTTAAGCATCATATTCGATATTTGACTAAGTTATTACCTCGTACCAATCAATCACTAGCCTATTAGATAGTGTTTACACTAATCTATGTCCAATAATTCTCTTCATTATCTACCATCCTTGTTCCGGCAAGTAGGTATTAGGCGGTTCTAAACTAACTTTTTTCATCCGTTAAAAATATTGCTAAGCGAAAGAATTATTAATACATGCAAGACACTCTTCTAAATTTATTTCTAGTTAGGGGTTTATTTGATTATTTGCCTATGGTTCCCAGAACAACCCTATTTATTGAGTTTAGTTACTCAAAGGCCATTAGACACAAGATTCAATATTTAAATAGAGTTCTGTACTTTACATCAAGAGAAATAGTAAAATCGAAAAGTTTTGCTTGATTAATCATCCAAAAAAAACTTGCAAGAATCTCCAAGTAATCAATAATTCACAAAAAGTCTAATGATTATCAGAATAATCACACTACAATGGTTTTACCAATACGGGTTGAACAATTTAAGAGTCTGACCGTTAAGAGTCTAACCTCAAAACGATGTTTTTGAACATTTATAAAAAAAAAAAAAAACCTAATTAAACAAGGACTCTATTGCTGGAAATCTGCCACACTTGGCTGGGTAATGGACCGCGCTGCGGCTCAATCGTGGTCACAACGGACCGTGCATGGACTTCCTTCGTCCCCTACTGTGGCAATTTCACATCTACTGACTCTCTTCTCTTCTTCATTACCAGCCGACGGCAAGTATGACGACCGTCTAGGCACAACGGTACGTCGAGGTCTTCGTTCCAAAACTACTTCAACTCTTGTGAATATGGTTATTTGGGAATCACTTTCTCTGAACTTTCATGACGAACCTGCAGGATGACACCGTCATAGACATACGGCGGACCGCACAAGCTTCGTAACCCCACAATGTTCAGACTTCTCCATCTCAAAAAAAAAAAAAAAAATTTAGCGTCTTCAACTACAAAACTGCCACCTCCGGACCGTCAACACAAACGCACTACTGCCCGTCCTAATAAAGCTTCCGTAGGTGTCTCTTCTGCATTTTTTCGCTCAAGCACAATCATCTACCGGATTCACCTTTGTACGAGATTTCCTTCAAATAACCAAAACTTATATAAAAATTAGCACAAAAAGGATTTGCGGGACCCCCTAAACGTAAGGAAAAGTATTAATTATAACATTAACCACGGTATATCACACCCTTAATTAGAATTCCTTGTTTGTCCTCAAGCGACGCACTATTACTCAATACAAATCTTTGGCAATAGTATCCATGTTTTAAATCCTTTGCAAAACAATCATTTGGCTATCAATAACCCGATTATCTCAATCAATCTGTTCATGCTATCACTATTAAGGCCTTGAATATGTGGGATCATAACTACACGACTCACCATGCCTAACACCTATCCTCCGTTCAATTTCCTCACCGAGTGCTAACAATTCCGGTATTGCACCTAGTGTCACACTTTAAAAAACAAAATCCCTGATTTTTCACACAATGATTGTAGTTTTGATAACAAAGGATTTGCTTTTTCAAACTCACATCTCAAAACAAGTCACATATCATTCATACCTATTTCCATAGCTTGACCTTATTTCACTGCCTAAAGTTGCGCTATAACCACCCTTAGGATCACATAGGAATTTTCTTAAGCTATAACATAGGCTCAGGGTTGGTAGTGTAGGGTATATTTGCCTCCTTAAGCATATCGGCTACACCTTCCACTTGTCCATCATTTATCTCGCCTAGTTTACTCATATTCTTTCAGCCTTGCTATTTCTCGTCTTTCTCCTTCATTTGTGTAAGTGACTCTCTTCTCTTTCTTTTCTGCTTTTCTATTCTTGTCTATTTTTCTGTTTCTTTACTTTTCTTTCAACTATTCTTGATGGTCCACTTTACTCTTTTTGTCTTTTTCTTTCTCTTTGTATCTTTCCACCCCCACTTTCCCAGAGCTTCCTCATAATAGGCCACCCTCAACTCATAGCTTATCGTCAAGGTACCAAGTACCAAAATTGGGTCAGTCGCCATAATGAAGGTTGTGTTACTGAATGACCACCCTCACCTTAATTAATTTTTGCATAAGATGAGGTGCACAATGTCCAATGGAGGGACCAGGGCCAACCATCGTTCCCCAAAAAGATCAGTTGGGGTGAACAAGAAAGGTTCTAATTTAAGCTCAGATTCATTTGGATAAAAGAGAAGGATAAATTTCATTTGGTTCTTTATTTAGGCCAGAAAGGGGCTACCTATATTGAATAAGGGCCTATGATCCTTTCCTATTGTCTAGTACAGCTTACTTTTAGCATGACTACCCAGGAAAGGTTCTAGCTGAGTACCAATGGGGACTTATTTCGAATTTTCCTCACACTCACTTGACATCTCATCACTAGACACTGATATCTGACACACCGTATTTCGAATGTAAGCTGTAGGGTAATGCAAATGGTTTAACTCATGCATGCTTAGGCCACACAATTACAGTACTATGTCCTAGTCATGCATCATTTTCCAGTTTATCAGGATAATCATTTTATAGCCATCCTGCTTATGAACTAAACTATGTACAAAGATATAAACATGCCGGTTCAAAAAAAGGTAATAAGTCCTTTTGGGGGAAAAGAAGAACACAGGCAAGAAAACCTCAAAAAGGATAGTGAATTGGGCTACAATAGACCTTCCACCCTAAACACTACTTTCAACTTACCCATCCCCACACAAATGTATTCAATTGTCCCCAATTCATAAAAATCTAATACTAGAGTGGTAGGTGAACCCAAACTTTGTGGTGCAAAGCGCCGTCGATCAGCAAGAGGTGGGTCCTAGGATCCTCAGAATCCACTTCTCTGAAATCTGGACACCCGTTAGTGGTGTCCTCAACAACACTACAACTGCACTCATCAGTAGTGGCCTCCTTCTAATCTCCACATGCGGGAGCTAGACGCCCCAGCCGCTAACTCTATGCTCTCCTTTGGTGGCGCCTCGTCCTCGATGCAAGTTTGAGGCTGTCCTCGCAGCCCCTCGGCTCTCCTTTTCCCGTGCTCGCGCCTCGTTCTCTGCTCAACCCCTACGCCTCTTGGAACTTTCTCGAGGGTTAGGTGGTGGAATTTCCGAAGTAGCAAAAAGGGCCGCCAACAATGTGTCCTCAGCAGGCTCGACAGAAGGGGCCTCAGACTGCGGCACCCTTGCCTCTAAGATCGTGTCGATGTTTGCACGAAGACTGTCGACTGCAGCCTGAAGAGTGGACACATCCACCGGAGGGGCTGGTCAGCTATCACTATTAACTCAAAGGCATCCAAGCTCTGTTTAACCTCAACAATCTTTTGATATGTAAACTGTACCATTTTCCTCTCTAGGCCCTCTTCGGAATCGATAATAGACTTCTGCATCCATGGCCTGATATGATGCAGAAGTGTGGGCATTTGCGCCTCATATTTTTGGACCCTAGAAAGCGAGACCAGTGCCGGTAGAGGGGCTGTACGAGAGGAGCTCGGGACAGTGCTACTACCCGGGATAGACTCGACCGGGGTAGTGTTAGTGGATGCCGCCTGTGTACCTGTGCGAGCCTGGGCTACCGTGTCAGCAAGATCATCAGCAAGTGGGGTCAGCTCTTGATGGGGCCCTCTGCGTGGAGCCAACTCATTGGCCTCGTCTCTGATTAGGTCACGTCAACAGTGCCCTACGGGGTCTTAAGCGGATCTACGGGAAATATGGGAAACTGAGGACCTGCACCTGAGAGCAAGATCATTGACGGAAAGGGTAGGTAGTAGTGACTTGCATGCCCTCTCGCTGCAGACTGCCTGTAAAGCCATGCGAGGTTACCTCGAACACGGTATTCATCGCGCCATCAACAATGGCTCGACCTAGGATAACGATATGTATCGGCAGCTGTGAGGGAAAGGCTGTGAGGACAAGCAGCACAAGACTTCGACGTGAAAGTGAGGTTTACATTTTTATGGCCCCCTTTGGTTAATCACCATCTGCACCCTCTCATCAAATGACAGGTGTGGGCAATCCTTCTCTTGATGGTCTCTCTCAGTGATGGCTCGCGCAAGCACTGGCCATCCTAACTATCTGCCAAGAAGTAGTCAAACATTGCAGTGCGGGGGGTCCGAGTAGCATCAACACTCTCGCCGTATAGAAACAGGGAGGAGGACTGGAAGGGAAAGTCAACATAAGCCCCGTACTCGGACCTGCTCTAGGGGAATGTTTAGCGGGGGCAGCCCGCCATCGATCAGTGATCGCAGATCGCTAGTAGGATGCGTAGAACTCTAGAGACCATTTATTCACTTTAACGTCCCAACGGAGGTGTTATGTCCCACTCCACCGCGATGCCTGGTGAAGAGATTGTGGACTCAGGATGTCGGGATCTCCTTGTAAGGACCCGTCGTTCCAAGGTGAGTGTTTCGCTTCATCACTCCTTTATCAGCAGGAACATGGCATCGGAGTAGACTTGAAATGCCATCGAACACCACCGGTTGGGATGGTCTGTGGTGGGGTGGGTACCGGAAATGGATGAGCATGATGTAGATTCGTGACTGTCAGCATCATCAGACGAGGCCGAGCTGCCAGCGGCCCCTTGGCGGGTGCCAGAACTCCGCAGAGCCGGAGGTTCCCAGACCATGATACTCCTAAGGAGCCTGAGCTCCTTCTCCATTTGTGCTGACCAGAGGTGTCGGTCAGTGTAGCGCTCTCATCAGACTTGGAGCAGTGATTACGCGGATGCACCTTTTTGGTGTGGCTCTGGAGAGAGCGTGCAGCACGGGAGGTGTGGAAGTTCGGGGGCACAAATCAGGGTCACACTAATTCATCAGAGCCGATGACCATGGGCCGCAGACGGGCGAAAGACTTTGATCGCCCGCGTGCATAGATTAGGTATTGCTTGGGTGCTATAGTCCCCCAAGCCCCCCACCCCCCCTCCCCCCCCACCCCCCCCCCCCCCCCCCCCCCCCCCCCCCCCCACCCCCCCCCCCACGCCCCCCCTCCCCCCCCCCCTGTAAAGAATCTAATATTAGTACGAGTGTGGAAAATAGGACAAGCAAAACCATACAAAATAAAACAATGAAAATAGTATCGTCATTGCTATAGAAACAGTGACACACGACGGGCCTGGTGACGGTCGTCGGGGACTATGACGGACCAATCATGAGGTCCATGTGTTTTACTGGACTATGTATATACTAGAGACCTGAAGGAGCACGTCTCTACTAGCAGACTGGTATTTGAAGGACGGACCGTCACAGGTATGATGGTTCGCGTAGTAGAACACTTAAAAAAAAAATCAGTAGGACCTTAGCAGAGGGGTCTGAACCGTAAGACGGTCGTGCAGACGGACCGTCGTGGGTGACGGTCCGTCACATGTGTCCGTGAAGGACACTTAAAAAAAGTGGGAGACCACTAGAAAAGGGTCTCTGACAACCAGAACGGTTGTGCAGAATGGACCGTCGTGAAGACAACGGTCCCGTCACATGCTGCAGTTGAGGAAAACACTTAGGAAAAAATGAGAGACCCTTGGGGAACAAAAAAAAAAAAAAAAAAAAAAAAATAGGGTCCAAAACAAACCGGAACGGTCTATGAAGGACAGACCATCGGAAACACGAGGTCCGTCACATGTGTCAGTTGGATAGGGTGCTAGGGCTTTTGGAACATACCTAGACTGTCTGTCGTGGAGTACGCGCGTCGTCATCGGGGTCTCATTTATATAAAATTGAAAGAACGGGGGTACCCCATGTATCCCCGATGAACCCACATCAAACTTGTAGTGTTTGTACCTACATGTTCTATCCCAACTATCCTAGGAAACGAGAAACTCTGCAAAAGCACTATGACTAGGTTGTCAACATGGCAATTTCGACCATTTGCAACCTAGGTTAGGACATCATCAATAAGGAAACAAATACGACAAAAAACTAAGCTATACTAACTCATAAAAAATATTCAAGATAAATGAGTTAAAAATTAGAGACACATACCTTAGCAATGGGAAAAACAAATAGAAAGTATCAGTGGCCAGTAGACACCTACAGTAGCAACCTCAGACTAGTAGATTAAACACTTTGTAGGGCTTTTGGAGAATTGTGGGGGGCAATGATCGGTGGTTGATAGAGGAATACGTTGCTGGATGTTGAAAAAAGAGAGAGTAATGGGAAATAATGAAGTAATGGGGGTGAAATGAGGGGGTGTTGTTTTTGGGAGTTTAAATGATGAAAGTTCATATTAAACTCCAACACGGGTCGGGTTGGGTATGCTCATAATCAAGCGATGATTCCCCGATGTACGGGTGGTCGTAGTTGTGACGACCCGTCGTTGTTCCGTCGTGGGTTCCCTTGATTGAACTAACAGAAAAAATGTACCTGGACAAACGGAGGCATACTACGGTCCGTTGCAGGCACAACGGTCCGTCGTGTAACCCGTCATGACTGCTCCAGAGTCGTTTTCTGCAGATTCATGGTGAATGTGCCTGCCCAAATTTAAATCCAGTAGTAGAAAAACTGCTATCATACTAAAAAGACTATAATATTGTTACATCCAAAAAAGCGCTGATTTAATGCGCGGCACCACTGGGGAATTTGATTACTAGACTTCATAAACATTGGTATGCCTCGATCACTTCACTCGTCGACTTCAGCATGCCCGAAATAGTTTTTATGCGATGTTCATACACCTTGAACCGCACACCCTCCTTAGTTTCAACACAACTGCTCATGAGGCAATAGTTGGTAAACACGTAAGGGGACAGTCCATTTGCGACTTGAGCTTTGCCTGGACAAACAAGCGGCAACAGGAATTGAATAACAAGCACCCAAATCCACGACCATTAAATTCCGTGTTTCAATTTTGTTGTCTGGTCAACTCTCTTCACATATTTTCTTTGTATAGGGCTGATGCTTTCATAGGCTTTAGGCGAAATTCATCGAGTTCATTCAACCCATTTAACCGCGCTTCTATACAGCTTCGCTCAATCCATTTTAAAATTCTTCATAGCCCCATGGCTTTATGGTCTAACTCAACCTGGGGAAGATGACAAGCTTTCCCATATATAAGTTGGTATGGAGACATACTATGGGGGTTTTATTTGCTGTAGGTAGGACCAAAGAGCATTCATCAAGATCTTGACAATCCGTTCTACTAGCGTTTCATATTTTGGACAATCTATGTTTGATCTCCCGATTCGGACATTTCACTTTCCCTCTAGTTTGAGGGCATGGTAAAAGAGTGGCCACATTATGGAGAACCCCGTACTTCTAAATAACCCTTTGAAAAATTTGTTGTTGCAGTGGAGCCCCCTCATTAATATGGCCCTTGGGGGGGGGGGGGGGGGGGGGGGGATGCCAAAATGAGAGAATGATTCTTTTTAAGCAGCAGTGACACTCTTCCCTTCATTTTTTGCGAGGGCTATGGCTTCGACCCCATTAGATACATAATCAAATGATACAGAATGTACTTATTCCAGAGCACTCCGAAAAGGCCCCATAATATCACTACCCTAACCTCAAATAACTCAATCATAAGAATGTGGTTTAGAGGGAGCTCTTGTTTCTTGACAATACCGCCAGTCTCGTTGGCATATGCAATTGATTGTAAACCCCATGAGCATTTGCTGAAA
>JAKWJA010002000.1:0-22808 GCA_027704765.1 Solanum habrochaites | reverse complement strand
TAGGAAAGTTCGCTGAGATGACAAGCAGGCACCTCCACAATCCTCCACAAGATGTCTCGAAAACGAAGCGAATGGAAGGTATCACAAAAAATCCGGGCTCGTAAACCTACAAAAAAAATTGGAGAAGCAAGGGGTGGAGTAACCAAACCACACGGTACTAAGCAAAATAACCTCTAAAACAGTAACGGGGATGAAATACGGTACTCCTACAACCCCTAACGGAACCTCTACAATACAACCTGCATTAAAATCAACCAAACCTAACATCTCACATTTTAATAGCATGTAGCGCGACAAACAACACTTAGACAAATTATATATCATCAAAACAACACTTTCACAAAATTATATCTCCTCAAACAACAATACTTCAAAAAATTACATATCCGACAATAACAAAGCCGCAGTAGTCATCAATCACAAAAAATTTAGCAGAAAGGCAATCACAGATCAGCAAAACACAATATTCAAGACAATGATAAGTATTGTTACATGTACGGAATGCATGTCAAGTATAATGATGAGGTCTGACTAGTTGTACACACCCGATGTCTCTCAGTCCGGGACCCATAGGGGGAATTCTTGTCCTGCATCTGTCGTGGCGCACGACACGATCCTCGATCATAGTACATCGCGGCGCGCGATAGTCCCGCGAAATATAGTATCTCTCGCGGCGCGCGATACGTCCCTCGACAATGGTCCATCCTATTTAAGTTGTCTTAATGACAAATTAAAGGGATGTTACCATTTCGAGGGACGATCGCGCGCCGCGATAGATAACTATATTTCGAGGACGGATATCGCGCGCCGAGATGGTTTACTATTACGAGGATGTTGTCGGCGCCACTACAGATGCATGGAAAATATGTCCCCTATGGGTCCCGGACTGAGAGACACGGGTGTGTCTCACTAGGTAGGACATGCACATTATACTGGAATTGCATTCCATTACATTTACATACTATCATTAGTGACTTGATATTGTGTTTTGCTGATCTTGGAGGCCTTTCTCGCGAACTTTGTGATTGATGACTACTGAGCTTGTTATTGCGAATGTAATTTTTGGAGAGTATTGTGTGAGGAGTATATAATTGTGAAAGTGTTGTTGTTGATGATATCTAATTTGTCTAAGGGTGTTTGTCGGAGCTACGTGATATGAAAATGTGAGAGTTTAGGTTTGCGTTGATTTTTTTTTTAATGCAGGTGTAGTTGTAGAGGTGCAGTTAGGCGGTGTAGGAGTACCAGTTTATTTCATCCCCTTGACTTGTGTTTAGAGGTGTATTTGCCTGAGTCCGTTGGGTGTGGTACTCACCCCGTGTTCGACAATTTTTTTGTAGGTTACGAGCCCGGGAATTTTTTTTGTGATAACTTCATTTCTCTTCGTTTTGAGACATCTTGTGGAGGATTGTTGAGGGTGAAGTAGCTGCTGGGCATCTAGCCGAACTTTCCTTCACTCCAGTTATGACTTTGTGGGACTTGAAAGACAAAATTCATTTTGGACTCTATTTTGTTTACTTCTAATATTTACATTAGAGGATTGTGCACGTGACAACTGGTTTGGGGGGATGAATTAAATGACTTGGTTTTCATGTAGACAATGTTGTGGATGTCCCCCATTCCTACTTACGCACTTTGTTAGACATTGAGTTTTAGGCTGATCGGTCTTTGGGGATAAGACGTAGTGCCTCACACCCCATTTTGCGGTCGTGACAGATTCCCCATTACTTTGGCCCTCGACAAAGTCAGTCATCTCAACCCTTCCCGCCATAGTTGTGCCCTCTATCAGTAACTAAATCAGGACCTTTACAACATCCTACGTTAAACTTTGTGTCCTCGAATATTATGTCGCATAGAACTCATGTGTCCACTGTTCAACTTTATATAAGTTTAAGTGTCTATATACACCCACAATTGAAGAACATAACTATGAAAATAATAATCTTGCTGGGCTACACAACAACAACAACAACAACAACCTTTATCCGAATTATGGAGATAGCAAGGATCAAATATTGGGAGTACAGATTATACACACAAATTAGAATTTAACAATGAAATTCATGCTCAAAATGACTTGCCTGGCGATAAGAGCATAAGGTATATGCAACCGTCCTCGGCCAGATAAGGAATATTGCAAATCCTTACAAAAATGGGATTGGGTAGTAGATTAATTTTGATTTTTAGAAACATATTGATGAGTTGCGAGGATCAAATACTGAGCAAGTTGATTTTACACCCGGACCAGATTTCAACAATGGGATTTATCAAGATCAAAATGACTATGCCTTGGATATAACAACATACGCAACAGTGCCATATACAAATATCGCAAATATGATAATTGATGGACTGAGAGTAGCAAATGTTTATTTTCAGCAATATATTGGTGAACAAAACATGGCTCAACCAACCAATAATGTTGTCACAACATCACAAATAAGTGATACTCAAGGAAGTGAGTCAAGTGAGATGATGGATTCTGATGCTTATTTTGATTTCGATAATTTGGATTTTCTCTTTTTGAATGATGAACCTCCAATTTTCGATCTACCTAATGAACATGATGGTGCCTTTAATCAAGTTTACGTCAATAATATGATCAGTGTTTCTATCTTAACTTTATTTGTGTTGCAATTTTACTATCTATTTATCTATGTTTGTCACAATGGTAGTTTTTAAAATACAATATTTTTTTGAAAAATAACTTTTGATAATTGAAGATTGATAAATTAGGGAGGCGGTTAGTTCAAATATCGAAATTCAAAATTAATATTGAGATAAAATTAATTGTGTGTTTGATATTTATATTAGCTGAATTCAATTATATTTTTAAATTAAAACAATAAATTTGGTACACATTTAATCTTTATATGCAGGCAAACAGCAGAGTGCATCTAATTTCCAGACGATAACAAGTGTTTCTTGATGATTCGTCAAGTTGATTCCAATGCAGGTGTGAGCTTTTTGTGGAGGAAAACGAATTGCATCTTAATTTGTGATTTCGAGAACTATGTACGTATCTATCTTTTTAAGGTTTAAGGTACTCTGAATTGGATAGCAAATTTAAGTAAATTAAATTCCAAAATATTTTGGATTTATAGTAGATATACTAATTCAAACATAATGCGCGTCAAATTATAACAATGATTAAAGTCAGATTAATTGAAGGTCCAATTATATTGAACTAATCCATCCAATTGGGCTACAAATGACAAGTGAAATCCACTTTTTTGGTGGCATAGTTTGGTGTCATTTGTCAAACGAAGAAGGGCTTAAATGCCCCTTAACTGTTTGAATTACATTAGTTTTGGTCTTATTTTCACCCAAAAGTTCTCCATTTTTTGACTAGTTTTCAACCTTTTTTTTTTGGTTTTCCCACTAGACTCGGTGTTATGAATCTGCATTGCAGTTTTGAATAAATTTAAATTGTACAATATAGGATCCTTTCAAAAATGATGCTTCAAATAAGATTTTCTCCATACTTAGAATTAAAACTCAAGACCTCCGTTTAAGAGTGAAATTTTATATTACCTATTAGATATATGTTATTAAAAATGACTAAATTTGTGTGTTTTTTTTTGTAACTAACAGTTTCATTAATCACCAATGTAGAAAACGATTACAATCTTCATAGCTAACAACACACAGTTAGATATCCGTACATCAAAAAGCTCCTTCTCAGTCACAACTAAATCTGAAAGTAGACATGAGAGCATTAATCCTAGGTGGGGCTCGAACACTACAAACAACAATAATATCCTCAATTGATTGTGTTTGATATAAGAAAATTTATAAAATATTTTTTTCTTTAAAATATTATTATTTTTATAATTTCAAAAAAAAGTGACATTTTGTAATTAATGATACAAGGTAAAGTATACGATCAAGAAATAATAATTTTACGATGTTTTTGAACATAATTTAATTACAAAGTACCAATTTTGAAATAAAAAAAAATGAGAATATAAAATATGGTTTAAGGAAGGAAAACAACGAACTCATGTCAGATTTCCTTAATTAAGTGGACCAAAATGTCTCCTTTTTCTCTTTTTAATTATAACATTTTTAGATTATACATTTAAGTATATAAATATAAAAAATAATTTCAACATAGAAAAATTTCTGTTCAGATTAAGTTCCCTTTAAAAAGAACATATGCATTCACTCAAAAAATAATATAAATATGGGTTGCTATTATCTATTTTATTTTCCGGGGGGGAAAAGAGCTTTCTAAATACCCTTCGAAGTAGTAGAAATGTTTAAAAACTATCCTCCATCCCACCTTATTGGCTCAAATATACCCTTTTATCCACCTGTTGGCTCCCAAAATAACATTGTCATCTACCTTGGTTCACAATTCAAGACTCTATTTAAAGGTTTCAAATTTAAGCTATTTAAATATTGGTTCCGATACATGATGCATGTCAACAAGTTGGTATTATGTAAGGATAACTAGTAATATAGTTTTGAAACAGCCAATACACCCAGTAACTAATCAAACTCCACTCAATTAATAATAAAACTATCTTCATTACTATGTAACAACGGAAAGTTATTATCAATGAGTGTTTCAAAAATTTGAGGTTGAAATGTCTATAGAAGGTTAAATTAGATACATTCACAGCCTCAAACATACTTATAATTTTGTATTTTTCAATCAACGTGTCTAATAAAAAAGTAGCGAGAAAAACTTTAAAAGGATACTATGTTCATCTTATTATTCGGTCCTCTAAAGTATGTGATGTTACTTAATAGAACCCTTTGTTTAAAAAAAAATATATTAAAACGTTAATATTTAAAATTTAATCATAAAATATTTAAAAACTTATATTTAAAAAAGTAAATGAATTAATTCGGGACGACTTCCCTCTTTACCTTAATAATGAATTCGAATTTAAAACTTTGAAGAGAATTCCCTATTTGAAGGTGTCATCCTAAATAAGCAGCTCAACCTAAATGTAATTGGGATTTCAATTCAGATTCGAACAATTTTGGATGTCCTTTCAGGAAGGAATTTGTCTAATGTAATTCCGTGTTTCCATACTGTCTAGGGCGATTTTTGATATTAGAAGTTGGTTTATTATTGAGTGGGGATTGTAGGTTGGCTTTAGAAATGCTAACTAAAAAATTACAATTTAATTATAATCAATAGCTGAGTGCAAGTATTTCTTAAAAAAAATCTTTAAATAGTTAAATTTAATTCATGAAATAAGTGGTAATTTTGAACGCAGAGATGGATGAGAAGGCATTTTGGAGCAACAGAATTGTTTAGATCTTCATGACTTTATGTTGTTGTCATAACATTTTCTTTACCTTTTATGTTTTCTTAATATAACTATATGATTCTTTTCGTAATTTGCTTTATAAGCTTGTAACACGCAATAATTTTTTTTGTAGAGCTCTATATAATATTTAGTGATGGTGGTTAGTTTAAGTAAATTTCTTATCATTGAACTTCCATTTTGTCAGATACTGTAAAGTGAAATAATTTATACAAATTCATTTTTTACTTAAGTTCGATTACATTCTAGCTCTTTTCGTTAGTAGAAAAAGAGAAGAAAATATTCTTTGTAAGATGATCTAGAGCAACAAAGAATCGGAGGAGCAAATCAATTAAATTCTTTGGATACTAAAATTTATTATAGGGCTAAGATCTTTAATTTTTTATAAATCATTTATTATTAGAGAAATAAATTTCAGATTAGCGATAGGAACATGACAAAAAAACAATGTGAAGAACGAGAAAGAAAGCGAGAAACTAATGTGAGTCAATTTTACTATTATTATATTATAGTATTATTATTATTATATTATTATTCTTATTATTATTATTATGATTATTGACTTTGAATAAAGACTTCCATCTTTGTTAGGATGTAGACACAAAAAAAATGCTTTCACTTTTAATTTTTCAAACTATTTAGCTATATTGAACCTAATAAGGTAAAATTTAGAAACAAAAACTTAATTAAAATTTGTTTAGGTTTTTTTTACTAGATGATAAATGATTTTTCTAATTTTTTTAAGCTTGTTATACTCGCTTGATTAGTTTTTCGGTAGTTAGAGATCTATATTATTTTTAAGGAGGTGCTTAGTTTATATTAATTTTTTGGCCTTTCCATTTCATATGATATTTTAACCAAGACATAATTTAGTAGGTCTCATTTTACAATTACTAATAAACTTACATGGCTATTTACTCTGATTATTCTTTTAAAGGAAAGAGAAGAAACTATTTGTTATTAGTCGATCCAGAGAGACAAAAAATGGAAAATAGAGAAACCAGAAAATTAGAGAGAAAATATTAAACTCTTAAATATAAATTTCATTCGGAATTAGTTTTTCTAATTTTACAAAAATTTATATAAGTAGCAGTAACAAATTTATTTTGTCATTTTATTTTCGTGTTTTTTTTTATTGATTTTTAAAATACACTAATATAATTAGACAATTAATACGGCTTTACACAGATGTCAAGGTCTTCAAATCAAAGAAAAGGAAAAAAATCTGATTGGAAATTTTAGATCAAGTTAATCGTGTCAGGATAGGGTCTCAATTTGTAAATACTTTAATTTTACTCTTCATTTATAACTTCTATATACATAAAAAATTAATTTATTAAGATATGTCTTTAAGTTATTATCTTCTAAAATAACCCTTAGTTACATAGTTTTTTGTTATATATGTATCAATAGGAAGATACCAATGAGTTTTAATGTGCTATTTAGAGTGAAAAATGTTCTAGTGCTCACTCTTACTTTTAGTGATAAGATATTATCAGTTTTGTAAGAATATATATTATAATAATAGATAAAAACTTTCATAATGTTTATAATATAATTTAATTTTAATGACAAGCTTTAGAAAAATAACAATGTAAGTGTTTATAGTGAATACGATGCGCACTCCGTAAAAAAAGCTTTTAAAAATGATGCTTATTTTTACATGCAAAAGCCACTTCACCAAGGATTTGTGAAGTACATGTGGCAACTTGTATTGTAAAAAAATATACAACAGAAAAGGCTATTGATGTCATTGATAATAATAACATTGTTGAAGAACTATATGTAGAGAAAAGTAAGTGCCTACTGTTTAGATGAGCAAGATAATGCTATCATGAGATTACAACATGAATGTGGTAATCTAATGAAAAGAGCAAATTGAAGAGAAAGAGAGGTAAAAAACGAATCCCCTCCCTAAACATGAAAGCTATAGAATTTAAGAGAACTCTTAAATTTCAGAAACAAATCAAGGGAAAAATCTATGCTTTATCAAAGAATGAATTAATGTTTAGAGGAAAAAAAAACTATCACGAAACAACACAACAAAAAAGAAGAAAACCAGGAAGAAAACAACAATAAAAATAGAATGTGGAGGTTGAAAACCACTTTCTTTTTATTGGCTGAAGAATTTGGTGTGTGTTGAAAATATCTACATACTTACAACCTATCATGACATTACATATATATATAGAGAGAGACAAACACAAAAAAAAAAAAAACACCTTGAATATGGTATTTTTTGTACTCTTCTTTGAATTTTGATTTCTGCTTCTAGAAAGTCGTGATTATTGAGAAATAGAGTTCACATTTTTGTTTCGAGCTTTATCTTTTTTCCTTTCATAAATTCAATCCATATATATATATTAATAAAATCTAAGTTGAATCATTACCATAAATTTCTAAAGTTTCTAGATAACAAATTAAAGAATTGTGTACCCTGAATGCCCATGGAAAATAACAAAAGAGAAAGAAAATTTTAACCCAAGGTTCCCATCTTTATTTTTCTCATATTCTATAACATTTGTTGAAAAGGAGAAGCATCGAGGGCTACTTAAAAACAAATAATAAATTTAGTGTATATAGTTAATATAGGATATAGATTTTCTAATTAATTTCTGTTCAAAGGTAAATAAAAAATCAACTCAAAATAGACTTTTTACACACAATTAATTCATTTTGCCTTTATAGGAAGAATAATAAATATTTTTTCATTGACAAGATAATAATAATTCATCTATATTATAAATTAAAGGGAGATGATATGAAAATCAAATTACATGAGATAATGACTTCCAGCAGTTAGGGAAAAAGCGTATATGGTTCAGTCAACACTCATTATTTAACGTTAAAAAACCAATTTATATAAATAAACTCATATAAAGAATAATGTAAAAATTTTAAATTTTAAAAGAATTAATTTCTTTCTTAGAATAGTGAAACTTTAATCTTTGACTTTTAACAAATATTAATAGTTTAATTATTTATTATCAAGGTGAAATTTTTATCCAAGGGGAATCTCATGTGACAAGGTTTATTTTTAAATAAAAAAGAGATTAGTGTATTACACACACCTCTGAGGTGTGTTTCTCTAACTAATATGTGATAGTTTAGGTAAGAAACTCAAAAAAGAGATTATCTTTTTACATGGAAGGAAACATTTCTCAAAAACTATTTTTTTCAACTTTTTCATATTCGAAATTTAAGAATGTCACCAACATGGATTATAGTGCAACGCTAAGAATGCTCTATCCCTGAATACAATTTTTGACTTTAAGCACTGCGTATGCAGAACATCTCGACGGGAGTGTCACCCCCCTGAATGGGTCCTGCAGTTCTCCAATGTAGGCTCCAGACACCGAGTGGTAAACCTAAAAAACTTTTATAAGAATGATTTAGAAAGAAGGTTCCTTAGAGATGAAAAAGAAAAGAGAAGAGAAAAACTCCTCTACTGTATGGAGGTGAAACAAGTGGTATTCCATATTGATTATGTCCTCCTCACCCTCTAACACACCTCATCCTTTCCTCATCTTTGTATCCCCCATCCTCACCCCTAGAGGAACACCCCAATTCCATTAGTATTTTCACATTAGGTACAATAACATTAGGAAATATTTTCACATGCTTATCAAATTTAAAAGAAAATAGTAAGTGAACCGCTTATGTATTTTTGTTGGTTTAGAACACAACCTAAAGAATTAGATATAGTTCCAAAAAGCTCAAAATTCTATTCCATAATATATCATCAAAAGATACATAAGGTTAGTGGCAAATTAACAGCTATATATTTTTGTTTAACCCTTCACAATTAAACACAACTTAGAACTACATAGCTAGGGTTCTGATTCTGAATTCATGCAATAATTGATAATAACATGTTATCTATTGGATATCAAACTCATAAATCATTAAGTTTTGTGTGAAGTTCAAGAGAATCCTGTCTAATCATGATATGGAAATCAAGAAATCTACTGGAAACTAGGGACCCAATGGGTGAAAGGAACTCCACTGAGTAAAAAGTCACTAACCTAGTGATAAAATCCTCGGAGAAATATTTAGATTTCGAGGCTTGAAGTGATGGAACCTTGTTGCGTCCTTGAACTAGGGTTCTTGTCAGAGAGTGGGTAAATGGGGTCTAATTTTCTTAGTTTTTTATTAATGATTTGACGTAGGTAAGTTCTAGTTATGTTTTTAGGCTTAAACAGACTAAAATCTTATGATTTAGGGTAAAAAGGACATATTTTAGGGTTTAAACAAAGTAGAAAAAGACCAAAAGACCCCTGAGTTAATTGTTGTCAGACTAAACGACGACCTGGACTGACTTTACAAAAACGGGCATACCATTTTACTCGTAGGTCATATTAAACTCGGTGGATTTTGAAAGCTAATCCAATTATCTATCATTTAATAGGTAATAGGACACCTAATTCATTTTGTGCTAAGATTTATGATCAATTAAAGTTGACCCGACTGGTTTTACCCTGAATGATGTTCTAACTTTCATACGGTATACCTAGATCAGTAGGTCCATCTACGACGTATCCGGTCAATCGTGGTTCTTGTCAGAGAGAGTGGGTAAATGGGGGTCTTGATCATAATAAACTACACTATGAACATAGTCTCAGAGTCTGACCTACGGACCCCCCGGTCATCCGCGTTTGACACTTAGTTAAATGTTCTAGATGAGTTTTCTTGAGGGGGATTCAAACTCAAACGATGGAATGCACCGTACGGGCGTAGATCATACAGGGCCGTCGATGGTAACTGTCGGTTTCACCGATATTCTAAAAAGCTGATTTCTGGGCTGTTTTAGATACAATTGTTTTAACCTTTATGATGTATGTTTCTAGAAATCGGTATCACAAATTGCGAGTAGTCGGATTCTTGCGTTCTCATTTCAGCAGCTCTTCAGGATTGAGTTCATCATATTGAGGGACAATAGAAATTCTTGTAAGTAGTCTTTTATTTAGTTTTCAGTTTTCTTAGAATTAGATGGGGTACATGTCCCATCAATTCAACTCAGTTAGATGCTTTCCAAACATATTAGTAGAATCAACTTGAATTGTGAAGTTAAATATTTCAGTTGTTATTCAACTCTTTGTATGTTTAATACCTTCATACTAGTAGAGTATTCCCCACTTTCAGTAATCCATTGTTTTAGCTTCCATAGAGTACATGTCTTAGTCAATTACTCTCAATATGCTTTATATATGCTAGACATAGAGTTAGCTTGGGTTCACTCATGATCCTAAGTCCTACGTTACGTCAAGGGGTAGCCTCGCTTGTGAGATATAGTTACAATCAAATACTTTATTTGTGCAACTTTCAGTTAGGATGAGATATTTTTAAAACTTTGCTTACTAAAAAAATCATACAGCTGGAAAACAATAAGTGAAATATAGTATAATGCATGGAAACGATTAGAGCAAAATAGAAAGTCATAATAAAGCTCTTTTTCGATAACATGAAATGGTGCGGAGAACTTCAAAATTTAGACATGGTCCTTTAATGATTTTTATTACATTGCGCTAAACTAGAGCTTAGGACAAATGATTGCCAAGGCTAGTCCTGGAAGTAAGATCAAATGAATTATTGACGGGGTGGTGATGTTTGTGCTCAGATGACCATTATTTGGGGGATTGAGGGATATAAGGGTTAATACAATGGTGATTAATTCTCTTATAGGAATGGATATAAATTGTGTTTTATATAATCTTTACCATTGTTATAGTCGGAAATATGGAATTGCTGAATCGAAAGCTATTAAAATAATCATATAATATAATTAATAAATCTTCCAAAAATTTTCCAGTGTCGAAAAAGAGATTAACGTATTACGTAATTTTGCGATGTACTAAGGACACAAAAACTAATTTTGAGAATCATGTCAGACTCAGATGCGCTAGTCGTGCATGGGCTTGTAGCCACACATGAACCCAAGGAAACATCGTGACTAGATGAAACTAAGTAATATATATTAGATAATTGCACATGCCAAACTAAGGCAGTATAGAATATCTGTTACGAATTAACTGAGTAAATATATAGTTTGAATTGGAACTATTTTGTCTTAAAAGCTCTACTACTAAGATGAGATATTAGGACAAACCCTAGCTAAATCCAACTATTTGAAATTGAAAGTAAAGGACTGTGCGAAAGGAGATATAAGTGTTGTCCTCCAAAAGATGAGGACTCAACAACTCGGATGTTGCTCACCGGAGATAGTACTAATAATTAACTGCAAGCTGGATATTGAGTGTTGGAACCTATATTATTAAACAATAATGGCAGAAAGTATATATTAGTACTTTGAATATAATAAGTTGGTAAGATAACACATGATAAGTGTAATAACTAAACATGATGGATCTATAAAACATGTTGACGCAATAACCAAGTAAAATAACATAAAATTTAGATGTACAGAATTGAAATACTGAAATAAACTATCATGTAATAACCAAAAGATTATTTGTAGGAGATACTCAAATCGACATATAACCATGTGAGGTACTACATGGATTTTTATGTATAATCTAAATTTACCTTACTCTTCCTTATCAAAAGGCTGAGGAGAACTGGGTAGAACAGATGTTTGAGCTTCCTTTTTGACTGTGTTCTTTTTGAACTTTTCAGAGGTCCAATGCTCATTCAATGTTTTCCATATATTTCACTTAATCCCTGATTGGCCTCTGATCATGTTTTCGGGCATACCAAAGAAATCACTCAACCTACGAGAACATTTTCTGAAAAAAAATTTCGTATCTTATTCTCATGCTCTCGAGAGACCTGTTACACTTATCTACATATAATTTAATTTTAGATGTAAGAATATCCAACATAATAAGTGTTTTTATTAAAAACATATATACATCACTAATCTATATGTATGCATCAGATTGATTTTACTTGTTTGAGACCAAGGAATTATTAATACTTACAAGTAGATAATCGATTTACTTTACCTTGAAGTCAGCCCAAACATTCATCCTAATGTCAATGGAAATCTTCCAGTACCTCCATGGCTCCGCTCATAAACAACGAACACATTGATTTGGACCATAGCCTTTACAAAGCTGAAATAGAAGGAAAATCTGCACATATTAAAAATGTAATGTACCGAGCTTACTGCAAAATCAAAAACAAATGAAACAAGGATAAAAATAAAAAAAAATAATTAAATGCGGGCTAAAGTGTTATAGTAGTGCACTTATATGTGAACCAAGGCTCACTTATTAACAAAGCGATTAAAAGAACTAAATTAATACTTACCCAAACCTCGGGAATAATACTCAATCTCGGAGTTCATCCTACTTTCCAACATTTGAGGATTTTGCCTCTGTTGTAGAAGTTTTTAGTACGAGGCGTGTTGCTCTTGTGGACGACGGTTATTCCAATAGCCCCATCTAAAAAAATAAGCGTAAGAAAAAAAAGCAGAGATTTCTCAATGAAAGGTCCTCTATCTAACTAAAGCAATAGAGACTCTGAAATGGAGATAAATACAAAAAATATTTTTCAATGATAAAGAATCTGAATCTTAATCATTCAAATCAACCCACTAAGTGCATTTGTTTTCTTTCCTTTTGAAGCTTTGAATGGGTCTTAACAATCTGAAAGAATAAGATCTATAACAGAATCTTCACCCGTTTCGAAACGGTAGGGATTCTCACACACTTATTTTCTTCTCAACCACGAACCATTTTTTTCTCTCCTGAGTTGATATGTGTGAATTCATGTAATTCTCTCTTTGCATCTCATTGATGACTAAAATCAATAGTTTGAGCAAAAGACTAAACTCTCAGATGTAGTTAATCTTATGACAAAATACGTATTTTTCCTTAATTAGTGGATTTTATTTTCAACTTATCCATGTTTACCAAGTTCAACATATCTGAAGAAACAAAAAATTGTTGACAAAGCTAAACTTTAGCCTTCGAGTTTATATTGGAGATTTTGATCGACTGAGCTAATTCTTAAAACATTCATGTTATGTTGTTGTGGTATTTTTTTATAGTAATATATAGGTTTTATTTGTATTTGGATGATAAAGTTTTATATAAATATAGGTTTTTCTAATATTATTTATAATATCAAAAAAAAATATTTTGCTGAAATGGAATTTATTAATTTTATTGATACAATGTAATTTTCATATGCACAATTGAGATATTGAAAAAATAAACCAACACTAACCTTTGGTGTTCAGATTCCAGGACTATCCAAAAAGTTCAATGAACATTAAAATCGTACATCTAGATCTTAAATTCACATTGTTAGGTGAGAGTAGGTTTGCAATAGTGAAAGGTGCAAGCAACGAGTTCCACAAACAGATTGGAAAAGACAAAAATCCAAATGGACATAGAAAAAAAGAAAGAATGTTGATATGGTGTTTAGTAAATAATACAGTACTCCAAGTTCCATGAGGAATTGGAACAACTACATGCATTCCAAGTGTAAATGGAATCAGTAGGAGTTTATTGAAGTAGAGTTGAAGTAGGAAGGGACTATTGTTCTACAAACAGAGCATGGTTTTCTCCAAAGAAGGTTGTGCACTTACATAGGCGATACGAGTAAAACATAGTTCAATTAATGTGAGAGAAGTTAAAATGAAAGTGTTGTGAATAGTGCCTGAGGCGAAAAAAGCAACATAATTGAACGAATCTAGTATTTTCTAGTTGAGTCTTTGTTAAAGTCTTGTTTTGCAAATCATTTCCTATGAAATCTAGTTGTTTTTGGTTTTGGAGTCCAGTTGGGGGCAACTTAAAGATTTGGAGAAAGTGGAGCTTATAATTTCTTTGTCGACAAATCTGTAATTATTTATAGTTTAAAGTTTTATTGAGTTGATAAAAGTTTGAAAAGTGAATTCGTTGCGGCAATTACAAACAGATTATTTCGGAATAATGAATATTCTATAACATGCTCCCATTAGAAGAAGTATATAAGGTCATAATTCAAAATCTTTCTCAGACCCTGTGAATCTCAAAAAATTTAATAAGTCAAGGTCAGAACATATGAATTTGCACTTCCTCTTGGACCGGTCAAGGAGAACACATAAATAGGCCACCATTCTTTAATTGGAAATAAAATATTTACTATTATTGGAAGGACAAGAATGGAGGACTCATTCCAAGTGAGGATATGAAAACTATACGTGAGAGTTAATGATGTACCTTTGGATGCCTACAATCAAGGAACACGAAGAGGAAGGAAAGGACATTCTAAACCTAAGGCTCTCTACAGAGAAGCTGACTAAAGATTGCTAGGGAAAGATTGACAAGCTTATGCATTCTCATATGTGGACTGGACCTACGACGTTAACCACACTCCGATGTGTGTTACTACGCTAAACAAATACGTGATACACTTCTACACGCACATGAAGGTATACCCAAGTTCAAAAATTTCAAAATCCCTAGACTATGCACTAAAATTGAGTCCTTGATATGAAAAAGGAAGTGACTTAAGGATTGATCACTATAGATTAGAGTGGTCAACGAATTAATGGCGTAGGACTATTATACTACAAAGGAACATGTAGAGAAGGTTCTTCAAATCACCTAGATAATGGAAAAATCAAAGTTACTTCTATAAGAAGGCCAAAGGGTTAAAAGAATGACTTTCGATGAATTGTAGAAAAATCTAAAAAAAACATATAAGGATGAATGTTCGAAAGTGCCAAACGAAGTGAGGAAATAAAGACAGAGTCTTGCTTCAAGGCAACTGTGAAAATGATTTATTGATCTATGATGATGATTATCCATTGATAAGCAAAGGAAAACAGCTAAGGAGTGTGACAACCCCTTACGTTAATAAGATGTCAAAAGCATAAAGACGAAATATTCTCAGACAAGTAAAAAATCTAAGTGAGTGAATCTTGAATAATCAGCATTAAATTTCGTTTTTGAAACAAGCAAATAAAGGACTAAGTTTTCCATGATGTAACCCATCTAGGAATAACACCCAAACACAAAAGTAGATTAGGTTTTGATAACCATCTATGAAGCAATCTGTCACTCTAGAAACCAATGTCATGTACAACCAGATTTAATAATAACAAAAAAAATATTAGAACTATAAATGACATAGTAGTGGTAGGTGGACGAAACGGACAAGTTAAAGGACATTCGAAAATAGGAAAAAACAAGTGAACCCTCAATCAAAAAAAGTGTGTAATATGTCGGAAGTCTTGAATTACAACGTCTCAGCGTATCACACTTGTTGGATAAGGAAACAAGGTTAATTGGCTCTTCCGTAGGGTTGAAGTAATAAATCTTGAAACAAGAAAATTTCTTAATGGACAAAAATATGATGTAATATTGTAGATATACAAATGTATGGGCCCAGCAAAATTTTATAGTCTAAGTGTAATGGATAGCGATCCTTCACTATGGATAAATGTCTAAGTTCATGCTAGTCATAAATTAATTAAAAAACTTGTTTCTCAAGATTTAGTAAACAGGATCCCTAAACCTAGGTTTAAAGAAGAAAGATTTTGAGAAGAATGTGCTTGAAGAAAAATAGATAAAATCATTTTTGAATATAAACGGTGTAGATTCAACCAGCTGCTTAGAATTGGACCAGATGGATAATGTGGACTATGAGGGTTATAGAAGTATAGTAGGAAAATGTATGTGGTTTACAATAGAGGAGTGTACAGGTTACATTTACTGCATTTGGAAACCATTGTATATAATAAGAAAACTTCAAAAAGAAAAATTGACAAAATTACTGGTTGTTATCAAAAATGACATGGAACTAAATTTGAGAACTCTACTTTGTTCAAATATTATGAAGCTCATGGATACTGCATGATATACTAAAATAGTGGCATGTCTAAGATCATGCTAAATAAAACTCCCTTGAATTACTAAAAAATGAATAATAAAAGCCTAAAGATCTCACCTAGAACCTTGAGGTGTAAATGTTCATTCATAATAATGAAAGAAATATTAGGATGTTTGATTCTAGAAATGATGAGGGCATTCTTCTAGCATATTCTTCATAAGAAAAGCTTTTAAAATCGAAATAAAATTTAATGTGTCTAAAAAGAGGAGTTACACTGTATTATTGTTGAAACAAAGGTTAGCAAACCAAAGACTCAAGCTGAACTATTAATATTATATGCTAAAATGA
This sequence comes from Solanum habrochaites, assembly GCA_027704765.1. NCBI lineage: Eukaryota > Viridiplantae > Streptophyta > Magnoliopsida > Solanales > Solanaceae > Solanum > Solanum habrochaites. Next base: position 6,396 of record JAKWJA010002000.1, on the reverse strand, counting down.
AAAAGAAAAGTACACAACCAGTTCTTCACATGCAGATGGATTGTTAACACTACCTTGTCTCTCATGGAGAAAATGAAAAAAAAAACCCAGAAGGAAAGATCTGAGCAAAATCAAGAGAGTCGATTGATTATTATGAGAGAGAGTTTTTTTTAGTGTTGGTTCATGTCCTCAATTTCAAGATAATCCTAACGAATCTCATTTACAAGTTGTTAAAATGATTCTCGCTACCTAAAACGAACACCACAAAATTGGGACTCTAGACCCCAAAATGGAAGCAATTTCGAACTAGTAGGATATTTGCATTTATGAAACTATGCAGGAAACTTAGTGGACATTGAGAGTACTAAAGGTATGGCTAACTTCTTAAGGTCCATGTTTTATCTTGGGAGGAAACAAAGCACAAATTATTTTGTTATATCTATTTTCGACGCGTTAATAAGTTGTTAGGTATTTTGGTTTCAACTTATATGGATAACAACTCAACTACATCGGCGTTGAAAAAAGGATGTTGCTCCAATTTTTGGTGAAAAAACAATACTAGTGCTAATAAACATAGCCCAACTCAGTTCAAATAACGGACAAAATACTTTAACATTCAATCACTTTTTAAGGACAATAGAAAAGGGTGGTTCATAATTTGACTACTGAAAAACAAATCAAGAGAAATCCTTCACAAGGGAGATTAGCACGACGAACACTTTGAAAAGAAAAAATTGAGCCAGAGATGATTAAAATTTCCTAAGCCACCTCATCATGACTCCTATGAATACTATACCTGAGAAATACAACGCCCATAAAGAGCGAAAGATGGGGTCTGACTTACTAAACTACATGTATGTATTCAACTCTTGATTAAAAATGCTAATTCAAAAAACTAACAGAAATAAATGTTCCTTCCAAGTGTCACAATTAAAAACTAAACCACATACTCGAATATACACTATGGTTTTCTCAACAACAAAAACCATACACAATTATGGAAGCCACTTAAATTATTCCATTTAAACTCTTTGCGTTTCTTGGATCTTCTCATATAACAAACCATAGATGGCTTCCATACATAAATACACACACCCCTAACTACAACGTCAATTCCTTCTATAGTAAACCTAAACCATCCACATCCCTTACCCTGAAAAACTCCCACCAAACCACAGGTTCCCTCACCACCATCCCAACACTATCAATAACAATTATCCTACCTTAAACCTTTTCTATCAGTAAGTTTGCACAATGTTATTTCGAGGAACAGTTTGCACATCTATTTTGCTCAAAATTGTGTTGTGGATTCCATCTAAAATATATCATGTGAGTTTTCACACCCTTACACTTCATCTTAAGGTGCATATGGTTTGTTTTAGGGAAATTTTAGGTTATTAATTTAGGAAGGAACAACCTAGGGACCTTATCGCTGACTGGTTCAACCCACTTGGATCATCTTGGATGCATCAGTTTAAGGGAATTTCGTATTAGCATAATATAGGAATACAATATAGTTCTAGGATACCATACTTCACATTAATTGTGCCTAACCGACTAAGTCAGATTACAGAACGCTACTAGCAAGCCTGTGCTCGGGCAATAGAAAAAACCTCAGACGGAATTTCCTATACGGTGTTTTGGTTATCCTTGTTCCATATAACCATGTGAGATGAAAAAGCGCTCTCATTAGGCTCATTACTTTTAAAACAACAAATATCCAAGTCCTCAAAAACCTCATTTATCCTCCCCCGACCCTACAAAAATACTGATGAACTGATAGTTAGAACGAGCTAAGAATGGTAAAGGCATGATTCCTCTAGTCGTACGAAAAATGGTTCTTAACCTACTATTTCCAATGTACCCACTGTGCGACTGTTTATTAAAATGTTTACTGATTCAGAAAGTATGAAATTGTTTTCTCATTTTTCTAAATCTCTCAGGATGAAAATAAAGGGAAATGCAGAAGGATAAATTTTGTCTAGAATAGGTAATACTATTAAGTATAAAAGGGAAATGAGAAGGGATATAAATTTTGTCTAGAAATAGGTAAATGATATTGAGGACCACCACCTATATTAGGAATTCTTGGTTCATACACTTTAAGACAGACATTATACCTCCATAGTCGGGTTCCTCCTTTTAACCCGTCCTTTCATTTCTAAAAATATTATACTAGGTTTGGTGGTCTTGTGTGTACCTTATGGTTCTTCTAATATACAGGTTTGGGACTAACTTGTCCTGCCTGCAATTAGTGTGCCATAAGGGGAAGATAAGGAAACTCGGCTACATTTCAGATCAATGTTCTAGGTATCTACCTCATAATACTAGTACAAACACGTGTCTTTCATTATACTCTCATCTTTTATGTATGCACACAAATTTTGGGGGGTTCCTATAAAGGTTGGTATCATATGTAAATAGGGATTATCTCAATATAAGACAATTACCATCTTACCTAGAGATATTCACCTTTTAGCGAATGTCCACCTTTGAATCATAGATCTAAACACTTTTGGAGATGTGTTTTATAGTGTGTTTTCCATCAATTTCCTGTCTTATCCTGTGCCATAAGCATTCCATTTGTTGTTTTGGACAAACTTTCATGTTTTGGGCATGAGTCTTTTAGGAATGATTTTTATCACCGTTGGGGCTCTAATTAAAGAATGGCAATACAGACCCATAGAGGATCTTTTGAGGTAGGTAGAACTAGGACTGCAGTGGCTGATCCCCTACCATGGGAAGATTCATTAATCACTTTAGTGCCGTTGGGCATCGTTTTCAATTTTAAGGAATCAAAAATTTTTTCACTAAAAGAAGTCTCATTGAAGCAAAAATCAGTTGGGCATATTCTTATGTCTTTAACTTCTGGTTTGCGAGGAAGAGAATGTGTGTTTGACGGTTGATTTGATTTAGACAGGAACTCTATTAGCTGAAACACCACAAATCTAATTAATTTCAGAGGCCCTTGACTTTCTGAAAGATCTTACCGTACCTCTACTTTCGCATCCCTCCTTCCTAGATTTTCCAGTTACCATGGTACCATAGTGATTTCTCTGCTTGTTGCTTTCTTTTATTATAAGGTTACCTGTTTAATGGACTAGGTTTTAGTTCCAATTGTTTAGCCTTTGATGGGTTGTTGTTTCTTTTGCTACCCTGAGTTATTTACTTCTATGCTTTTGGTAGATTCTTATGATATAAGAAGGGGGATGGTGTTATGTATGATTATTTTCATAGTCTGATAAACATGTTACTCTTCGAGTTCTAGTTGTTGTAAATTTTCAGCAGGTTGAAGTACACAACCAGATTCATGGCTTGTCATCGTCAAAAGGGGGAATTTTTAGACAGAATATAGGTTTGCAAGTGGACAGGTGCAAAAGACATCGCGTCCACAAATAATGACCATAGAAAGACCAAATCTGAAAAACTGGGCATACATAGAGACAAGAATAATGTTGAGGCGATGGGAAATAATAACATAAACTCCGCAGTCAATGATTGTGAAAAGGAAGCACTACAAGTATTCAAAAATCCCCGATGTAAAAGGAAATCCCTACACATTTGCTTAAGTATAATTAAAATTAGGAAGCGCTCTTTGTTGTATAAAAGTGCAAGTATGTTAGTTCAAAAAGTTCGGTGTGACACCTTCGTTACATAGAGCTACACGGTAAAATATAGTCTTAGTCTAAGATTGTTCAATGATGTTTAGTTGAAGTTTGCGGATTTTGAAGGGAATTATATTTTGTTTAGTTAGTATTTTTTTTAAAGTTAGATTGTAGGTTTTTCCAGTGCATGTAGGTAGTTGGAGTTGAGGTTGGGGCAACATGAGATCTAGGACCATAAAGCTAGAGTGTTTGTGTTCTCGAAATCAGGTATAGGTATTAGAGTAATATAATTTATTAGGTTCATATTTTGTAAACAGTTGTAGTTTAAGTTTTATTGAGTAATACAAAAGTTTGGAAAAGTTGAAATTGTTGGCCAACTCACAAAATTACGCTATTGAACTGCTACAATTCTAAAAGATTGGATTCCACAAAAGATCCTTAGAAGAATTAATGGAGTGGCATACTGATTTGCACAACACAAATCTAATATATATGTGTACATTCATTTTAAACAGTCTTTCTCTTATTGACAATAAATGAGTCCATTACATATTAGTCTTCTTGACAATAAAAAGAAGGAGCAAAAAGTTTAAACTACGGTGTTACCTTAAATACCTTTTGACGTTTTGCTTGCGATGGGCTCTATCATGACACAATACCATTTTGTTGGATTGGATTTCTTCGGTTCAGACATCTTCCTTAGGAGGCTATAGAGAAGACCCGTAATCTTAAGTATATGCCAGGTCTACATAAGTCTAACAGAGAAAAAGCGCCGGAAAATACAATTACTTTCGAAGTTTGAGTTTGATTCAGAACGTGTGTTTGTTATGTGTAGTGGATGCACCAATCCAGGATCTGTTATCCATGTCTATTCTTTAGTTGCTCCAGGGTTGGAAGATTTATCCTATATGAATTTTAACATATGGAATAGTTTATGTTTAGGTAGGCATTCTAGTAGAAAAAAAATTAAAGAACTTTAAGAGCAATGTTTTGAAAATAACGAAAAATATCAGGCTAATGGATAAACAAATATTTTTACAAAAAAAGGCCCAAAAAATAAATCATGTATAATAATGGAAACACAATAATATGCTGATATAAGAAGATACGCCCTCTTATACATTCCTGATGCCCCCCCCCACCCACCACACTTGTAATGAGATACACACATCCCAAAAGATTACAACAAATAGAAATTACATAACCCTATAAGAATGTTTTAAGATCAGTACCTTTGATGTCTTCTTGTTGTTCTTTATCAAGCACGTCTTTGAACAGAGTCATTATAGATCATTTTTATTTTTTTGTGTTAGATGTCGCTTCATGGATTTTTGTTCGGACATTAGATTTTTATCCCATTTCCCTTTACATTTTGTATATTGGACTTTAATTTTGCACCATCTTCATGGGGGGATTTCCTTCCCTTTTCAATTTCCTCCAACTATTGTTGAATCAATCAAAAAGACGGGATAATTGAGATATCTAGTTCAAAAATTTCAGAATTCATTGGTACCAAAAGTAAAACATTTTCTCTATTGGACTAATGGATTTAAAAGTGGGCCAGAGCAAAGATTAAATAGAAACAAACAATTCCCTGAACTTATGGCAAAAAAACTACTATATGAACGCTTTCTCTATAAGAATAATTATAAAAAGTTGGCCTTTATGTATGAAAATCTTTTCCCCATTTAGAAAACCTCGAACAAATGATTAAACAAGCACTTGTTTTTTTTTTTTTTAGCAAAATAGCAATAGGATAACGGTTAATTTCCAGTACATGTATAAATGTAATTGCAATAAAATGAATAACCTTTTTAAATTATAGTTGTTTGACTATGCCAAACATGATTGAGCATTTTATTAAGTAACAATATGAAAAATATCTATAAATCATTAAACCTATTTCAGGTTTATCTAACTCATAATCTAGTGAATGTGAAAAAAATAATTCCCACTCATTATGTCCAAGGAAGTGTTGTTTGTGGAGGAGTTTTTTTGCGTTAACCATCTCTGAACCTCTATAGGCTAAAATTAGTAGTTATATCCAGTGATATCATTAATGTTTAAACAAAAATAATCTTTGTACTATTGAAAAAGTTACAATATTCATCCCTCATTAGTTTAAGAAAACTAACCGCGATAGTCAAAACAAAACTTATTCAAAGTATTTATGTTATGTATTTTGCAGTTATGCATCTTTTACAAAAAAACTTGAGTTATCAACATCTCCCCCAGTTCTACTAAACCCAAATAAAAAATTAATGAACAGTTTTTCATTTTATTTTCATTGTTCATGGAACGCTCTAGCCTGTCTTTTCTTTAATTTTGTGAAGATGAGGAACAAACTGATAAATGAATTGAATTTGTGAAGTTGGTGGGTGGGTATTTTATCTTCCAACCAAGCAAGTATATAGTGCTTGTTCAGATGTGAACAACCAAATTCTTTTTATGAAAAGAGAGATTGTTTTAGGACAAATTTTCATTGGATAAGATATAAGGAGAAGTTGTAAAGGATCAGTAGAACGTTTTTTTAGATTGTAGAGATAATATTAAAAAACTTTAAGCAAAGGTTACACTACTTTTTTAAGGAATTTTGATTTTGTTATAACTATCAATTGAAAACTTGTTCTTTGAATTTTAATATCCTTTGAACAAATGTTTTGAACTTGGATTTGACAAAATATTGTAATTAACACTCCTCCAAGCCGTCTAGATTGAAGACGACAATTTTTCCAAACAACGGGATCGGATTCAAACAAATATCACTACTTCAAATTTCAAGTCCAGAATTCTACTATTTTGAGAGAAGGAC
>JAKWJA010001999.1:0-77341 GCA_027704765.1 Solanum habrochaites | reverse complement strand
AGACAGAAAAGTGGAGGCACACGGTGTGTGTGTTCCAACACGACACGAGGAACCGGGCATCGGCAGGGCATAACAAGATAGGCAAAACCGGAAAGCCGAAAAACAGAAGTGGGGAAAGGAAGCAGGGGAAAGAGAAGGGGCAACAGAAGAAAAACAGAAAAATAACAAGAATGCGGAGTCTTTGCCCCCATGGAGGTGAGGCCGGGACGATAATAATCTCTATATATCTAACATCATATCAAAATATATACAAGTATAGAATTTTAGAAGCAAAAGAAAAAACACAAAGACAGAACGCAATTACTACATGGCTTCATTTCAATAAAGAAAGTGAGAGAGAAAGATGGTATCTTGTTGTGAAACCAACTAGAAACCAACTGGTTAAAATAAGGGTAAGTACTAGGGGGAAGAGAAAGGTGGGGAAGAATGGCGCTCAACTAAACCCGTAAAAGTGGAAAACATAGATAAGATTCATCATGTGTAAATCATCGTAAATGAGTAATTCAAATAGCGTTTTGTCATATTTATTTGACAATGGAGTGGAAAGACAGTTCGAAAATTGTGTTGAATACAAAAAAAGGATATAACTAAAAGCGGGTGTAACGTCTGTTAATACGTAACAACCCACGGATCATATCTTATCTACCCTCTGATATTGAGTTACATATCCAAATTAAACACTAAAAGTGTGGTCATGGTGTGGGGCCCGTGATTTCGCCGGGCGCTATGGGAATGACTGTGAGACAATATACCACTATTTTAACCTAAGTAAGCTCAAATCATCTAGGCGAATTAGATAAAAGGAAAAAAAAAACATTAACTATAAGATCAGGGTCAATGGTTGATTCTCTATGATCAAATAATTTTGATTTACGTAAACGTGGGGTCAATTGATGGCGGAGCATAGTGGTTTTGATAGTAGGCAATGAGATCGGAAAGGATAATATGGCCATTATTGAGTCGATTTGTTTAAAGGAAAAAAGTTCCAAAGGGGATATTTCGAATCAGAACGGTTTAAAAAAATTGTTATAAGTAATTTAACAAATAAATTTGACTCATTTTTGTCGAGATTCAAATTGAACAAAGGAATAATGACACAATAGTCGGATGAACTGTTTATATCGGAAAGCTAAAATGACATAGATGAAGACCAAAACGTGTTGAACACTAACATAGAGATAAAAAGGAGTCTTTTTATGCTGAAAATGCAATAACATATTTAAAAGCCGTATTATTCCTGTATCAATACAACGTTTACTTATAAGACTAGGCATCTCGGGCAGTTCGAGAAGTCCTTGATTGATTTACAAATTACTTGGAGGTAGGTAAACAAAAATCGATTAAAAAATGGAAGTCGGATCGTTATTTTGGTCAAAGGGATTTTATGTGATTATGCGTTTATTGATTAATATGTAATAGGTATAAGTAATCAAATACAAAATCAATAAGAGTAATGGTGTAAAATTTAATTCGTGTTGTGATTGCAAGTGATTATTGTCATTGATGATTCGAATTCGACACGATATTACCACACTAGGAAAAGTGAAAAAGTGTCCTGACATAAAGAGATGGTTTCTCAAACTTCTCAAGCTAATATGGGTACGGATAGCAGGGTGTGAGACAAACAAATCAACGATAAATAGAGCTATGGTGAAAATCAGAGGAAGCGAAGAAATTAGTAACTACAAAAAGTGCAAAAATGCAATAAAAGATAGATGTAGTACAAGAATGTAAAGGAACATGTTACAAACCAAAACATAAATATAATTTCGTTATGTAAAGGTAAGAATACGGGGTATAACTGGAAAAGGTGGTGTATACCGCAGATGTAGAGTTACGGATATAAGGATGTCGAGTTATGTTTCGAAATTAATAAATATTTGACAGTTAATGAGGGTACAGATAGTACCGTTACATCTTCTTAATGAGTTTATATCGGTTTAGAACGCGGGACTCAAACCAAATCATTGCAATGAAATGGTTCTTTTATAAAAATATTAAAAAAAAATGCGTTAACCTCAATCAACACAATAACATGACCTAACAACTAACATTATTTTTTCCCGTTTTTCACACATCTTTTTTATCTAAGAATTAACATTTATATCTTAGGCTGAGGAGAATATAGGTTTACAAAGATCCCCGGGAGTGTTGTTTTGAAAAAATAATGTAATAACCTGGAAGATAAGTCTAACTAAATTAATTCATGATGAATTGTGAGGTGGAAGGATCGGAAGATTCACATGATAGACACTCAAAAAAATCAAATTAAACCAAAAAGTCAGTGACCTATTTTAGTAACAGGCTAGGTTCCCCTAAAATAAAATAAATAAATTAAAAAATTACAAGGGTGGGTGAAGCAGGGGGAGAGCCAGTGTGAATTGAATATAAGAGTTTTATGATCAATCAGTGTTTTTAGGATCTGCCAGGGAATGAGCTCAGCTGCCTCGAAATAGCCAATTGCATTGGAGACTGGCATTGTTTTGGTTAAGCAAGACTCACATAGTATTCCGAGATTAGCGGAATTTCTAATCTTTTAGTATTCGATCAGAACTACATTGTGTGTGCGAACTGGAGGTGGAATAATGATTTTGCTTCCGGGGGCTTTTAATATCTAATTTTTTTGCCGATTTTGCTTAAGGGACTTCACATTTCAGAAGTTAAATGAAATGAGTTTGTGGGTTGGGAAGAGAGTTCTTCTGCATTTGTTTGGGGATATTAGTTTGGGTAGGGTGGGTTGTGAATAAGAATGGATCGTGTTAGTGTAGGTAATTAAAAGCTGTATCAGATTGTGCCTTAGCTGCATGTTCAAAAGCATGAAATGCGGAGGTTTTGGGTTGCTGTGAGGATGGTTTAGTATTTCTGCGATGTGTGGATTGGGGGGATTTTGAGTTATGTGGTGAGGGAAAATGTGATACCGAACAACATGGATCTTTATGTGTAGTTGTTAGCTTGGATTTGTTCCTGACTCATGTTTTCACGGTCTATGCTGAGCTGGGTAGGTTTGGTTGCTGGGGAAAGAAGTTCATTTCGGGGGTGCTGTTTGTTTGGGAATGGAGTTTATAGTTTGTGGGGTTTGTGGGAATAAAAATTTTAATCGGTATAGGTATTTAGGATTTAAATACGGTGTGAGACTTGTATCCTCGTAATCTTGTGGTGTCAAAGCTTACTTCAACTAAGAGATGTTTGTGCTGGAAATAAAGGTATTTCTGCCTTTGGTTGGGATTTTAGTTTGTGGGTGGTTTGCATAAATGGGATCTTTATGTCGTTTAGCGTGCATTGTTCCTAGAATCATTGTTCAAAGCGATTAAAATGACTTTTTTGCTGAAAAGGAAGTTTGCTCTTCTGCATTTGTTTCGGATTTTAGTTGTGTGTTTTTGATAAGAACTGATCTTTATGTAGTTTAGCTGTGGAATTGTTCCTGAGAATCATTGTTTCAAAGGCGGTAGCATGGAACTGAGTTATAGTATGACTGTAAACTGAAAGTTACTTGTCGTGCATATGTTTGGAAGGATTTAGTTTGTGAAGCTGGTTTGGAATAGCAAAATTGTGAATACTTTATTTATGAAAAATGACTGTGGAATTGTGGGTCCCATAGAATCATTGTTCCAAAGCATGCTGGAACCTAGTTTGGTCTGCTTGAAAAACGGATATTGTAGCTTAAACAATGCAAATTTTAAAAGAGTTTGGGGATGTTTATTGTGTGGGGGTGTTTTGATAAAAATGTGGGATCGGTTGGTAGGTAGATTTTCACGCTGTGGTGATTGGTACCGGTTAATCATGTGTTGTCACAAGAAACTAGAACTGAGTTTTTAATGATTAGGCGATGGAAAAGACAAACATTTATGAAATTCTTTCTAGAAAAAAAAATTTCTGGCGAAAATTTGTTTGGGATATTTGATAGTTTTGTTGGGGGTTGATGAGCAACAAATTGGATGCTATTATTTATTTTAGGGCTGTGAAATGTTGCCTGAATCGATCGTTTTCAAAGCTAGTACATGAGTGTTTAAAATGCGTATGGAAAATGAAGTGGGTTCTTCTGCATTTTATTCTAGAAAATCTATGGGTAGTTGGTGTGGGGAAGGATGGGTGTGTGATGGGAAGGGGCGAGGAAGGGGCTGCTTTAATATGGTAGTCTGAGATGTGGACATTGTAAATTCGTGAAGTCCTTTGTTGTACAAAGGACCTATGAAACTGAAGGTTTGTTTGCTGGAAAGACAAGTATTTCTGTACGAGTTGTTTTTTGGGGGGGGAAAAAAATGTTTAGTTTGTGAGGGTTTGGGTAAGTAAAAAATTGATACATCTTTATGGTAGTTTAGGGGCTGTAGAAAATTGGTTGCTGATCCTGGTTCAAGCTGATACTGGAGTGGTTGCGGAAAAAAGTGTATTTCTTGCGAGGAGGGAATGTTTGGGTATTTTTTTGGGATTTTTAAGTGTTGTGGAAGTGTTTTGATAGAGAATGGATCTTTACATGTAGGAAATACTAGAAACGTGTAAGATTGTGGTGTTAGTGGTTTATGCCAATTATGGTTGAATGCATTCATTAGCAGGCGTTTGACCCTGGGGTCCTGTGTGGTGGAAAGAGAAGAGTCTTTGTTCAGTTGTTTTGGGGGCTGTGTAGTTTGTGAGAGATTGTAAATAACAAGGTATGGGAACGTTTATGGTTGCGAAGATAGGCTGTGGAATGTGTTTTGTTTTTTCTTTATGCGATTGTTCAACACGTATGAATTAGTAAACAAGGGTCTCCGGGTATTCCTGGATTGGGTTGTGTGGGGGAGTGTTGATAAAACGTGGGAGTCTTATGTAGTTCTACTGGGTGGAGATATTCTCTTTCTTCGCTTATATCTGTGAAATTTGGTTCTAGGTTTCTACATAGGGTAAAAGAGAACGGAGAATGCTTTGATCGTGCTTGAGGTCGGAGTTGATCGATAAGTCATAGGGTCATACATTCAGCCCGGTCCTCAGATGTCCGTCTTGTGGGAGTAAGCGGACTGTCAAAGTATGTTGTTGTTCAGGGAAAAAGGGGGCTAAGGACACGTTTTGATTTTGAGGAAAAAAAGGATCTTCTGGGAATGGTTGTAAATCATTTGTTTGAGGTGGGAAAATAGGGATTTTAGTAATTTCGGTGTTGTGAATAAAAATGTGGAATCTATTGATGTAGTCTAGCTGTTCAGTATTTCAATGTTGCGCGATTTTTTTAATCCAAACTGGGTATCAAAGGCCGGTATTGCGACTGGGTTTAAATGAAAAAAAGTGTGTGGGATCAAGGGGAGAGCTCTCTGGGGGCATCTGGAGATAAATAATAGAATCAGAGAGCACAAGAAACGGTCAATAATAAATCTAAGAATGCGAAAATACAAAGAAAAGAGGAAAGAGGAAAACGGTAATAATCCTATTGGAAAAGTAAATGAGCTTTGCCTATGTACTAATCTATTTACCAAAACTAAATGGGTCTCAAATAAGGGTCCCCCACAGGGGGGGACCTTCCTCTCAAGTGTCAAAACCGCGTCCTCGAGTAAGTGCTTCAGCGTGTTGCATGCCCTAAGGGCCTGGACATCACCAAAAGCAAGTGACTCGCTCGTCCAGGGACACTTTTAGTCGCTACGTATACCTCGAATCCTCAAGCCGCGAAGAAAACAGGTGGTGTAGTTGGTGTTCTAACATTGACGCTTTAAAGGACGAGGCAAAAAGAATTGAGTATAGGGTTTTGGGGAACTACAAGTTATCAACCTTAAAACTTCTGCTATTCTGCATGCATTTTTAGTGGATTTACCGTCCCAATAAAATTGTGTGGTAAAAATTTGAATGAGCTTTATGCATCTAGTTAGAGAAGGTGGGTGGTCTTGAAAGTGGGAATGAGTGGTTTAACTAAACGAGGGCAATGCGGCAATGACGTTATTTGCGGGGTGTAAAAAATTAAAGTGTGGATTTGAAAATCGAGAATCTTGTGTGTATGTTTGTGCGGGCTTTCTTGAACGTGAAAAAAGTTTCGAGTTAGGAATAATATCTGGGCCGAGGTGGTCTCCTTGCTTGTACCTTTTCTGTCCTACAATTACGGGTATTGGTTGGCGGGGCATCTTTACTTTATAGTAGAAAGTCATGGAGAAGAATTTGTATAGTTGTGGGAGGACGCCAGAAGGTGCGTGTGTGAGCGGTAGCACAGAGACAGTTTCCCTAATTGTGGGAGAGTGCTAGAATGGGGAGGTGCTGGACGGTCGAGGAATGGCATGTAGAGTGAGGGGGGTGGATTTTCCATGTACTTGGTGGTATGCTGTGGGTATCTTGGCTGGCCAACCATGGGGTAAAGTAGGGGGCTCTCGTCTGTTCTGTGGAGGGCGTATTATATTGTTCAATGCAAAGTTTCCTCATGTCTAAACGAAGAGTAACTAATGATTGGCTTGCGGGGTGCACTCTTATTACCAAAGTTACAACGCGAGAGGGCCCGCTATGGGTTTATTGTCAATTCAAAAAAAGAAGGGGTAGTTGATAACAACGGAGTGCAGGAAAACTGTCGGGATTCCCATTCAAGTGGGGATAACTGGTAGTGACTCTGAGAGGCTCACTTTCTGGAGCTCGTGTAATAGTGTTTCAAACTGAAGTCTCTATTACTCCTCCTCAAGTTTCTTTCTGAAAGTGCTACCGCAATCAATGCTTGGTCAGCTATGTTTTTGGACGTCAAAAATTAAATAACAACGGGTGCTGGCAACATGTTGTTGGGGGGAATTCCGAATGCAGGGGAGCATAGGCTGTGACGGCGGTCAAGAGAAGCGTGTCAGTGCTTTTAACATTAAGAACTGTCTGAAGACGGGCAATGAGTTGCATACAAGTGAATTGCACGGTTAATATACTTCTTCCAATATGGTTTGATTTGCATGCAAAGTGGGGAGGATGTTTGTCCTTAGTAGGTTGATTTCCCGCCCTCTGGGGGATCTCATGACAGAATGTTATGAATTGTACACATAAGTTGATCAACCAAAAAACAAAATAGTTCGGTTGCTCCTTTTTGAAAAATTACAATTGGATTTTGGCAGATGTACTATCGGATCGCAGTAACAACTTGGTGAAATACTTAGTACCAGCATCAAAAATGAACATATGTAAAAATCATTGATGGAAAAAAGTGTTGCAGAATCTGGGAAAAAAGGTCTATGCTGGGATAAGGCAATTCGGTTATCAACAATATTTCCAGGGACTGTACTACTTTAAATCTACGAAGAGTACCGCCTAAGATGCCACAGAAATTTTATCCTATCACGCAAAGAGGGGAACAATGTTCATGCACTATCAGGGGATTACAACTAATATTTCGAGGAAATTTGTGGGGTTTTAAAATATTAATGAGTCAAATGTGGGAGATAGTGTGCACGTATGGAGGTAGCTTAGAAGGACAGGGATAAAAGCATGTCCTTCAAGAAGAATGGGAAGTTTCACAAAAGTTGTGTAAATGATGAGGTATGTTTTTAGGAACGGTTTTCTATTGGTAAACATGTGAATGTAGATGAGTTGTGAATGCTGCGGCTGTAAGGTAGGTTGACGGTGCAATGGGATAATGGGTCCAGACGATTTGTGTTTTTGAATAAGTTGGAGTCATTTTCTATGAGGGAAAGTCCTCAATGGATTAAATATTGTTACCCAAAAGGGGGGGGTATGTCAATAAAGCAGGACCCATGACTATGATGCTAATTTAGTGCTCTACTGAATAACGTAAGCCGTGCAAGTTATCTTTGTGAGTAGTGCATAATAACTAGACCATTGGTGTGAGTTGCATATCCTACGTCTTTCAATTGGGTTGGAAATGGTTATACTCCAGAGAGGCTGGGGCGAGCTGCGGGGCGACGCAGGGTTAAGTCAAAGATGCAACAGCTTTAGGGGGGTGGTGCATTGAAGTTATGAATGCCGAGTGGGTTTCTCAACGTTAAAAATCAATTTTATATAATGGCTAATTTGAATGAACTAATAGTAACTAGGGCACGCACCATCTATTAATTAGTGGTCCTGAGAAAATGCAACCATCAATTAGATTTCTCTACATTAAATAGTATCTGAATAATTAAGAAGAGAATACTGGGGAATGGAACTTCTCTAACAATCTAAGGGGAGGGCCAGATCACATTTTGATTTTAAGGTTACCGTGGTACGCCGAAAAAGAGTGAAAAATAGCGACAATCTAATGGTATTTGTTTCGGTGGTGTGGAGGCAGAACTAAGGCTCCATATGCTCCTTTGAAACGTCTGAGATTTGGCATGTCGGCTTCCTCTACCATGTCCCAAAGATACATGCTAGAGAGGGTTGCGCCATCGGTAGGTCTTGATAATTCTTGTGGACTAACGGGGAAGGTCCAGTGAATATCAGGGACGCTGGAAAAGGCGGGGCGTCAAATCGGCTTAAAGCTAGGCGAACTTAACTAGACTACGTTCACAGACAGGGAAGTGAAAAGTATATGTGGAAGCGGACGGGATTGGCAGCTATTCCGGGGTAAAGCGCGAAAGTCGGCGGGAGGGGAATTCATGGCGCGGTATTTAAAGCCGGTGAAGCGGGGGGGCCTTTATGCAACTAGTTTTTGCTATCAAACGCTATCCGGGGGGGTCCCTGAAGCACTGTGTCGAATCTTGTTGGGCGCTGGGCCGGTGGGGCCGTAGAGGAAAACGTATAGTTCGCCTTCATGCTAAATTCTGGTAAAAATGGCAAAACTCGCATGTATGTGCACTGGACTTGGCAATTAAAAACATACCAAGGATGGCGTACAAACAGCTATATCGTGCAACAACAACGAACAGACTGGTACTGGGGAACTCACAAAGATTTGGAAAAACACTCAGGGTAAAGAATCTACGTGTGAGAACAGGGAGTATGTGGGGGTGGGAGGCGGTCAATACTCCTCCTATATTCCCGAAAGAGTTTTGGCGGGTGCTGCCTATCGTATGTGCAAGAGAAAAGGAGGCACACCGTGGCGTGAGTTCTCACGTGCTCAGGCATTCTAGTGAAGCAGAGGATGAATTCGAGCTATCGCTCCTCTAGGGGGTCCTTACCAGGTTATGATGTCCCATCTAAAGAAAATAGCTCCTTATTCTTGTTAAAGGGGGCACATACTAAGAACGCTAGAATTGACAGAAAGCAGTTGAAAGTGAAAATCAAATTTACGTCGTCTTCTTGTGTCCCTTCTGTCATTAAAAAGGAGCCTGAACTGGTGATGCCAAAATTTTGTAGATGAATAGAATGCAATTCGCGTCAGAGAGTATTAGGGTTGCTTCAATTATTTCAACAGGTACTAGACCTCCAGGTCCTCAGCCTATCCAGCTAGCGAACCACGAAATAAGTCGTGACAATTAAAATCGAGGGGAGGAAAACAAGACTCATGTTTGACTCTATTTTTTAATAATTATGCTACGATTGGTTGAAATAGCAATGATCACCTTTAGGTATCATGGCTGGAGGATATAGTCGTAATACAGGAGCTGTGTGGACAAATAGGCGTGAAAAAGCATTGACTGGACACTATAATACTGCGGGTTACACGAGCAGCCGAACATTGACTCCAGCAACCAATAGGGCCGTTGCAGAAAATTATGCAGCTTGGTGTAAAACCCCAGGTTTGCGGCACTTCAGTGGGAGGTAAATGTAAGGAGGGGGAATAAATGGGGGGTGGTTATAAATCTTTGAAACAAGTTAATTTCACTAAGGTGACCGCTGGCGGCTTGGGGGCATTAAATGGGGGGGGATAATGGTCTGAGTAAAATAGCAGGGCAAGGGGGAGGAGGGTGGGTTACGTTTGCATGTTCCTGAAATCGGGAGGAGATGGAGTGAAATTAGTCCAAGTAATTGTTGAAGAGCAATGAACAGCTAACGCCTGTCGGGGTTGGGTCTCTAGCAAAGTCCTGGGGGAGCTCCATGGGTGTTTTAATGTGAGTTGTTTTCACTAAAAATGGATATATTATCTTCGTCTAGTCGGGTGGTATAAAAATTAAAGCGGGGCTTGACCTTGGTTGTGAATATCAATTAAGAGAAATGTGCCTTTTAAGAAATGCTTCATTTTAGTATAATGATCCTGATTGAAAGCTCTTCGCGGGTTGGTCAAAGTAAACTGCTAATGGGAACTTTAAATTAATTTTTGCAGGCCTGAATTAGGATATAGGTAGTTTTTGTTAATATGTTGGAGTCACCGAGCCAAATGTCGCCAGAACATAGTTGGGTTGAATAGGAAATGAGGTGGGCCAAAAACTAGGGAACGGATAAAACTGACGTGTACAATTTAGACAGGCTGTTGCAGTGGAATTTGAAACCATGTTATTTTCAAATTCATTATTTTCTGAGCGTAGAAAGCGTTAGTTGAACACGGAGTTAACAGTCGGACTGTGCGATGGCAAAAAGCGCCCGGGAATGTGAGAACCCCCAACTTTGAAAATTCATTGTGTTTAATTATATAGTTGGTTGTGGGTCAACCCGTTGGCCGAATGGGGTAACATACGTTAGCGCTGGGGGAATGTCCCTTTATAGCAGCATTGTAAACCGGGGCCATGAGATGGGCATGTGGCATGTAGAACCATAAAGATTTTTCAGGGGTTATTTCATCACTCAAAAGATTGATTTTTATGCGTCATGGGGTCAGGTTCGGTGGGACTGGACTACAAGATCATTGGATGTGGTATGTTTTACTTGTCAATTGAGCATGTTACGTCTGTGCCTGGGTATCGAGACTGCGTGCTGATTGGGTGGTGGGGTCAGACAATCAGTGGACATTTTCTCTTATGGACATCTCATTGGTGATTGCTTCAAGGGTGGGTGTAATAACGATAGTCTAGCATGGGCGTGGAGGAGGGACATGGTTTGGTAGGCCGGAAAAAAGGGGAATAACTTAGGATGATAAATGGCATTCGGAAAGGGGGTCAATCTGTGACAAGCTACTAGAGCGTCTGTGCCTAAATACGGATGATATTGTAGGATAAGAGAACGATGTCCTCGTCTCAATGTACAGCTTGTTTGGATTGATATTTGTGCATCCTAGTCATCCCCTGAATATACTGCATTAAATAGACTTTGGTCGCTGCAGCCTCCGGATAACAATCTCGAATCAATGTGTGGGAGAGTCAGTGCACAGTATATATCCTCGGGTCATAGGCGTGCCGGTATATGACCACTTAATGAAGTTTGAATTGAATCTGATGAAATTTTCTATTTGGTATTCAACTGGGAAAAGGGTGGTTGACAGGGGGAGTTTGGGTTGGTGAGGGTCAGTAAATCTTCGAAAGAATGTCGAAACCAAAAGGGAGGCCCGTACATATAATAGAACAATTAACTGTTTTTCCCAGCCAAAAGATGGTGTTCCGTGACAACATTCGTAAGCTGGTATGTGCTGACCATTAATTAATAGCTTTTCACACTATTTAGGTATCGGGGTGGCGATTTGAGTGGGGTGGTTTTAAACGGAGTGGTGTGCTGGGCAGTTGACGGGTGGGGGGGGGTAAACAGTGTGTGGAAGCAATGCTACTCGTCTGTCGGAAAAAGCTCTATATCATAAGAAGGTAAAAAAGGAAAAATGTCTTCGGCCTTGCACCAGGACAAAAACATTGCACATACATCTTTCGTGCTATAAATTGCTGTCCCAGGGTTCCATACTATGGACTGGGAGTGGAGGGGGGGGGAGGTGGCAAGAGAGCAAGGGAGCGATGAACTTTTAATTCCTGTTTAGGGAAGCGGGGTCCACTGATTAAAAGGAAAAATCTGAAAACATTCTATACAGATGAAGTATGTGACGGCCAACCTGAAGGTAACATGTCTTCCTGAAGTCTCATTTCCTTATTTTTAGTAAGCCTGATACAAATTATTGGGGAGTAACAGGAATAGATTTCTGCCGGTGCGGCGGGGGTTCAAGGGTCCATGATTTGAGGCAGGTAAGTGACGCTACACAACATCTCACTAGGCAAGTAAAACGCTCTCTCACTGAGTGTGCCGATCTTAGATTCATAATAGTCCGACCGTGGTGGCTTGTATCAATCAAAGGCGCAGTAATATGTAGTAATACTACAGTTTGTTGTTGCAGTTTAACCTGATATTCTAGATAATTTATCCTGTTGCTTCATTCCTCGCTATATTCTACTTCTTTTTTCGTGCAGAAGACCATATTCACACCTCTGATCCTCGTCTCTCATTTGCTGAGGGTGCTAAAAAAAACCACAATAAGAAATGTCACAATGTTTGCTGTTTTGGACCGATGCTCGAATCAGGAAGAGACAAGGAGCTCTGATTCAATTGTACAAAAGATGCTAACTTTAAGGGCAGGTCTTACGCTCCTTAAATATGTCTGCACATGATGCTGACTTCGTACCTGAGCGAATAACCTACTGAAATAAAACGAATTCTATCCACAAGGCTACATAACAAAAAGGAGTAGGATCGATCGCAGTATCACTCTCTCTCTCTTCTGTGAGCTACATCTTGTTTTCATATCTTTGTTGTCTATTGAAACTCGCCTAGTAGTTTATACCGATAGATGATTTGTCGGAGCAATTCCTGTCCCACCGTAACGAAACATGTAGTTTGCGTGTTATGACCACTAAGCTAAAGTTCATTAAAAGGGTGTTTTTTCGATACCTGGTTAGAGTCATTGTAACTCTTTTTGACCCTATTTAACATCTTTGGCTAAATTGTTTTCATTGATGTAATATAGTAGCAACTTCTAACTATAGATATCTTTTATTTTCTATTATTTAATCGAGTTAAGTATATACATCATCTGCAATTAGTATTTTTACAAACATTTGGGTCACCATTTTACTCTGGGTCAAACAAGTTCTGAATTTGCTTAGAATTAAACCACAAGATTGAATTAATTGTGAGGTCCGGATTCACAGGTCGCGATTTGTCCTGTCTTGGTACTAAAAAAGAACCGGTGACCTTTATGCATTTGTGGTAAAAAAGAAGTGGCTTCTTTTGGCTTCGGACTCAAATTATTGTTTGTAGAAAAATTGAGTTTTATACATTATCGCAGAGGGTTGTAATAATATTATGAATTGATTTCTTTCTCCATTCTTAACTAGAGATTTTCTATTCGAATATGGTGTATATAGAAAAAATCTTGAAAGGAAGCGCTTTTGTTTTTCTGGTAATGGTCTTACACATGCAAATTTAGATTAATCGGGCCCTCACACCGCTATAATAATCAAACTCACAAAAAAACTCTATCTATTGCATTAACCCATAGCAAACACCAAAATAAGATTCTTGTCAGAAGGCGATAATAAAAGGGGAGTTATTGTCATGAATCTCATGAATCCCTCTATCCGTTTTTGAAACCAAGGTTTTAAATTCGAGTCTCTCGAAAATGAAAATTATCATAGGTTTAAGCCAATGGGAATGGATATTTTTTAGTATTTGCATCACCTCAAGAAGTAAGCTTCGCAATACGTAAATTTGATCAGAGTTTTTAAATTCGAGTCTCTCGAAAATGAAAGCTATCACAGGTTCAAGCCAATGGGAATGGATCTTTTTTAGTATGTGCATTGCCTCAAAGAAATAAGCTTTGCAATACATAAAATTTGGATTTAAACGAACCTTTGATATGAGTATCGAACATTGAAATAGAAAAAAGGGAGAGTAGAGAGGAAGACAAATGAATGACTTGTATTTTTAAACCAAACCTACACCCTAAGACTAACTCATAGATAAACTTAAAAGACAATTTTCTTAACCAATAAAATAGAGATTATTGTTAATTGACAAAAATATACATTAACTTATTGATCAATCGATGATTTTGGACCCATTTTGAAGCAATCTCTTATTTAAATTTCTTTTATTTGGTGGAAGATTGAAAGATTGGACCAATTAAATTCCTTCATGAAAATCATAATAATTTCAGTCTGGACTTTTTTTTTTTGTGTGGTAGAAAAAGATAGATAAGAATAAGAAAAAAAAAAGTTGTTAGGAACAGAGAGTGCTTGTTTTAAGGACTCAATGTTATAGATTAAAAGGTAAAAAAAAAAAAATCCTTTTTAAGTATTTTGATTTTTTGAGTTTTCTATTTGAATTTCGTGAGTTTTCTATTTACCCTATCACATCGAAGTCCAAATGTTTATCGAAATATATACTTTAACTATCCATTATTTTTTCTCCTACTTAGAATATTATCACCGTTCAGGTAGGAAAAGGAAACAACTGATAGTTGATGTGTGTTTCGATAAACATTTGGTGATAGTTCAGATTGAAAACTCACACATCTAATAGTTTAAATATGAAACTCGAAAAATTAAAATAGTTTGAATGTGTTTTTGAGCATTCACTCTTCTTTTTATATTCTAACTTCCCGATGTGCTGACGTCCTGTTTCCTAAGGGTCTCGTTAATCACACTAGATAATGGTGAAACACATTTAAACTATTTTTTTTTCTTGAGTTTCACATTTCAACTATCAACTGTGCGATTAATTTTTTTTAAAGAAAAAATTGATAATTGATGTGTGAAACTCGTGAAAAAGTAATACTTTAGTTTTTTTTTTTACCATTGACTCAAAAATATGTTATATGTATACCTAATCAACTAATAATATCTTTATTATTGTAAGCATGTGTCAACATCATTTTAGTCCAATTTTAATGTTGTCTAAATCATTGAATAAGATGGTGACTTTTAAACATAATTTAAACTTTCTTTCATATAATTATTTCAATATCAGCTTAAACATACTCATAGAATTTATAATCATATTCAATGTATGTTAGTTCAAACCTATTATTTCTAAATAACTTGCCAATTTTCTCATAGATTAAAGAAAAAAGAGCCAATACACTACTAGGGAAAAAAATATTTCTGATTAGATTTTTCATTGAAATTAGGGAAAGGATCTGATAATAAAAAAATATTGTCCCAAAATAAGTCTTACTCTAGAAAAATTTAGAAATGGAAATTATATGTTCTTTTATTATATATTTTATAGGTTGTTTGATATTTGTGATAAATATTATAATTTCGAGATAAAATTTAAAATTATCTTTACCTCATATTCGATTTAAGATATTAGACTATTAATTTATTCTGAGACTATTTTCCCTTTGAAATTTTCCAGTGAAATAAATAAAAGGTAGTATATTCACATAAATAAATTAAAAAGTTTTTTAATATTTTAACGACAATTTATTTTTTTACTATATCATTTTTAATTATTTGATTTGATAGAAAATAAGTAAAAGAATCATATCATATTATTATAATTTTCGATTTCCAATGCAAAAAAAAAGAGGCTCTATTTCTTAGATTTGCATGCATACTAACATTTGGCATTCTGCATGTCACATGCATATTATTTAATTTTATATAAATGAGAGTTTTAGGTCCATCTATGTTAACATGGTATTATAATTTTCTTTTAACTTATTTATTTTGATAATTAGTATTTTATTTTTATAGAATTTTGTGATTTTTATGAAGAGTTGTAATGTTGTTAAAAAATTATAATTTTTTTAAGAGTGATGATCTTTTTAATAAGACACAATAAATATTTGTTTACACTACTGTTTGTTATTTATAAATAGAGGAATTTCCTCTGATTTCGGAGCAATGAAAATCTTGAACTACTTCTCCTTTTTTACACAATTAAATATTCTTATACTTTGTTCTGGTTGAATGGCTTACTGACATTTTGTTTTTGTATCAATATGTTGATGAATAAAATTGTTATTTCTCGAGAGGATTTAATTCTTTAAATAGCAGGTGTTAGAGACGAATAATTTTTTTAAGGGAATTATGTGCATTCAGTGGACTTGAGTTTTTCCTTTTATTTTATTCTATTTTTATATATCCGGGTAATATTTTTAAAAGTCATTAATTTATGTTTATAATATAAATTATTATTTTTTAGTACATATTTTAAACTCTGATTGTTTATGTTTCTGTAAAGTTAGTGTCTCTAGTTATATTGAATATACACACATATAGCAGATATATTCATTGTGCAGAAAATAATTATTGTTAGTTCAAAGAATTCATGTTTTGATATTCTATATAAAATTCTGTAACTTAAAATTACTACATATAAACTTACATATTATCTATTTTTATATAAAGTTTCTCACTTGTCAATTGAAGAAATTCATTATGCAAGTACAAAAGCTATAATTATTTTCATGTTCAAGCGTAATTTCTTTTTTGCATATGTTAACAAATCTTTGAATTTTTTTCTGAGAAAAAATTTCCATTTTTTATATTTTTATATAAAGTCAAATAAATATAAGAAATAGAAAATTCAATAAAACAAAGTCTCATTTCTCATTTCTCTTTCTGCTTTTTGATTTTATATTTACCATTTTGCTACTAATTTTTCAATAATTTATTCATTAAAGATTCTTGAGTTATGTGATAATGATAAATAATCAAGTTCATATTTAAACATTGCCAATATTTTTTTATAAGAATCTATGTTGTTTATATTTACAAGTTCAATGCAATTATCTGCGTGGAGCGCAGATAAATACCTAGTTTGTCTGTAAAAAGGATCACCTCTTGATTTCAAAATTTGGAAAAAAGAAATTAATATAACATAGCAATCAACATAAAATCGATCATTACATAAAATGAAACTTATCGTCGTTACTTACCAACGAATTCAAACTATACCGCTGTACACTAAATTAGAACAATCTTTTAAATAAAAAAACGATATTTAAATAAGCGTTACAGTGCAATGAGTAACAAACCATCCAAACAAGGTGTTAAGCTCTTATAACTTGTATTGTACAACTTTTAAAATACAAAGTGCTACCTTATTATTTGTCTATATATATACTCTCTATCCCCCCCTTTAATTATTCACATTATGGCATCTACAAAAGTTAAAATTCCCACCATAGATTTTTCTAATGAAGGACTAAAACCAAACACTCCATTATGGGAATCCACAAAAATTCAACTTTTTGAAGCATTACAAGAATATGGTTGTATTGAAGCAATATTATATGATAAAAATCCAAATGAAATAAGGGAGGGTTATTGATTTTCAAAAAAAAAGTATTTGAATTTACTTAGAGACAAAATGAAAAAATATTTCAGAAGTACATATCATATGGTACATAGGGCAAATGCCACACTGCCATCTTTTATGGAAGTTTGGGTATTCTGATGTTTGTCCTCAAGTGTGAAAAGTTTGCTAATATTATTTTGGCTAATGGTAATCCTGCATTTCGGTATGTATATTAATTTATGCATCGAAAAGAGTCTTTAAAGGCAAACTAATAATGTTTTTGTATAAGTTATAGATTATATCTTTAACAAACAATAAAGTCTATTAAATCACAAATATAAGATGTGTATACAATCATATTAGGGTAGGATGAATATAATTTTTTTTTTCGAGTCTATCCTTCATCATATTTTTGGAACAAAATAAAAATATTGTATGTAACAAAAAAAAAGATATTTGTTACACAGAGCCATAAAGCCACGATTTGATAAGTGTTAAGATATTTCACATTGGTAGATGGATGAGTCTCCTTATATGGACTTGGATAAATCCCCCCTCATAGGCTAGCTTTTGGGATTGAGTTAGGTCCATGATCCATCTTTACGTGGTATCAGAATCACATCCATTCCAGTTCATTGTTCACCGATAATGGACCCCCATTTAGAAGTGTTCACGCTCCACTTAAGGTCTGGGCGTATGAGAGAGTGTTAAGATAATCTCACATCGATAGAGGGATGAGAATTTGGTCTCCTTATATGTACTTGGACAAACCTCCTTATATGGACTTGGACAAACCTCCCCTCGTGAGCTACCTTTTGGGGTTGAGTTAGGTCCCAAGATCCATCTTTACGTTCGATTCTCCTTCCTTATTTACCCTTCTTCATATGTTTATGTTTATACTTTATACTAACATTACATGTGCATTAATTTTTGCAGCAGTTTGGTCAAATCTTATGCAAATTCACTTCTGAAATTGGATCAAATCATCAAAAGGATGATCTTGGAGAATTTGGGATTAGAAAAGCACATTAATGAATTGTTGGATAATTTTGCCCTATTTAGATTTTCCATTACCAAGGGATCATATCTAAATAAGATGAAATGATAAAATGAATGGATTTGAGTGCCCATACAGAAGAAAACTTCTTGACTTTTATAGCACAAAATCAAGTCAATGGATTGCAAATCAACAAAAATGGAGAGTGGATTAATGCCAGTATTTCACCAAATTCTTTTGTTGTTCTGTCTGGTGACTCCTTCAAAGTAAGTGTTACTCATTTTTTTTAGTGTTATTACTTTATTGAACCATATTAAAAATTTAAGAAGACGTAGCTTTTAGAGGATCTAACCTACACTAGACAATATATGTGTAGAATATATATCTAAGCGACATCAATTGAACTAGCTACATGTTTAATTTTTGAGGATCCGACCTACGCTCATGTTTGATTATTTTCCAAAATGCATATCGTAAAAGGATTTGATACCCTAAATAATATTTGATAAGTCGAAGCAACATAGGTTACAATTGAAACTACATGTTTAGATCATGCAAAACTGAAAATGTATGTTGATATTTGGTGGATCCTATGTTTCTCGAATATTTAAAAATATTGTCCCACTCGTGCTGAATTGTTCTCAAAAATACATATTGTAGAAGAATCGGACACATTGTGTAAAGAGTTCAAGCATAATAGTTTGATAGAACCTATGTTGCTTGTCTCTACAAAAATATTACCGCACGTATATTATATCCTTCAAAAAGTATAATTTTGGAGGATTTGACACTTTTAGTGGTATTTTCAAAGATTTAAAGCAACATTTCGTGAAAAACGAAAAAATAAATTTAGATATTTCTTTGGAACTTATGTTGCCTTATTTTTCAAAAATGTTTGAGTTATATGTATCCATGTTTTGTAGTTTGAATAATTTAAAAGAAAATAAATTTCTATTACGAATAAAATATGAAGAAACATAATTTTATTAATAAAGATTGCGGGTAATTCTGTTGATTCTTTGATTCTATTCTCCTAAGATTTATCCATGATTCGAGGGTCGTTAGTGACTTATTTCTCGAACTAGGATGATTTAGATTTGACCCTCTATACGAATAATCCATTAATTTGCGAAGCATTCGAAATCTTGATCTCTTATGAAATTTTTGAGATGTCTTTTAAGAGAATTTAGTATCCTTTATATACGTATAAACTAGGGTTTAGGGTTGAGTCAAAGAATCCTAATTTGAGTTGAACACAATTTGTAGAGTACCAACTCCAATGAACACATCTTGTAGAATTCCATAAAATTTCAATGTCTACAAAAACGTATGTAGAAAAAACACGTATTTATAGTAAAACATAAATATTTTTTAAGTTTTATGTACTGATGATAAGCGAATTTATATAGGCATGGACAAATGGTCGTTTGCATTCTCCCCTCCACAGGGTAGAAATACCTAAAGAAGGTGATAGACTCTCTCTTCAATTTAATACATTATCAAAACCAGGTCACTTCATAGAGGCTCCAAAAGAACTTGTGGATGATAAACACCCTTTACTCTTCAAGCCATATGAAATGCTTGGATTATTAAATTATGTTGCTTCAAACGCTGGCACTCCTAATGCTTTCCAGGCTTATTGTGGTGTTTGATATTATAAAGTTAATTTTTGACGAACATTTTTATCGGAGTATCGCTAGCATATATGGAATTTCAGATAAAAGATTCGTCGAAGATGTCTTGAACATGCCATCATTTCTTTTGGAGTTTGTGCTTTCTTTCTAGTGTGTATCTTAGGTTTGAATTGTTGTCGTTCTTTAACTTTTGCGTTCTATGTTTTATGTATATGAAATAAAAAAACGTGAATTTCTGGTGAATGTTCCTATCCGAATACCATTAATATATATGGGATTTCTGATAGAATATTTGTTGAAATTCGTGTTTTTTTTTAAATGGTGTTTATCTTATGTTTGAATTGTTGTATTATTAAGTATTGACATTTTATGTATTATGTATGTGTAATTCCGATGGAAATTCATGTTTTTTATGCAAATTTTTTGAATTTTAACCCTCAAATTCGTCTAAGGAACAAGTATATTTCATATGTTCCTTTGCAAATTACAACATTTACATTTTGTAAAGCAAATAAAATAATGACACAATATTTTATCGCGGAAACCCCCAATTCAAAAAGGGTAAAAATCACGATCGACACCTCATCAGGATTTAACTTCACTTCATTAAACTTTGAGCCTCAACAAAAGATGACTTCTGTCGTACCAAACACTGTAAGCACATGTTGTAGGTTCATCATTTTGACTAGTGATATTTTAGCCTTTGTATTTACTACATTAGGAAATAATTAAATAGAAATAGTAGAACATTATGTAGGTTCATAATTTTTAATGAAATCTTGTTTTTTTTTTTAAAGCATATATATGTTGCCAACAACAATGTATTTCATACTCAGGATGGATTATTGGTTTTTTTATGACTATTGAATCCCTAAATGATACATACATATATAGGTTGGATGGACCAATAATAGAACATTATTTCTTACATTAAGACAGCTCTTATTTCCTTTTTGACTGCTGTCCCCAATTTTATTTTTATTTTCACTTTTACAAAATCTTTTTTGGTATAAAAGAACGTAATACATAAACATGACATTTAACTTGGTGTCAGTCAACTGATAACTATGATCTTGAACTTTGAGTGTGCACAAGTTAAGTAATTACTTATACTTATATAAAATTAAACAAATAGACGCATTAGTCGTACATGTAGACAAAAGTCAAACAGAAAAGCCAAGAGTTATATTCAATTTTCCAACTGAATTGATAGTTAAAGATATAATCAATGTTCCATCAAGACAATTGGAGCTAAGACCACAAATTGCCTAGTTATATCATTATTTTTCTTGATTGTGGAATTGACCTAGTCACTAGTCTAATTAATATCTTACTAGTGGTAGGCGGAAGAAGTATCGATAAGAGGTGATTAGATCGGATATGACTTATACGTAGTTTCATCTTATCGAGACATGAGACATGACCGTAGATAGGAGCTGATTGTGGCACACACATACTAAAGTAGAAAGTTAGCAGGTTAACGGTGTCCTCGCTTATCCTTCCGTTATAGCAGTCCTAGCATTACTCTAGTAGTTTTTTATTCTTCGATTTTTGTTATTATTTAATGTTTCTTATACTTCAATTTTCGTATTATTTTACTGTAGTTACTAGTCAGATTGATTTTTCATCTTTTTAATAGTACTTTTTCATGACTTCTCCGCTTATGTTATTTCTTTTTACGTTTTTTCTTGAGCCAGGCGTCTATAAAAAAAAAATTCCTCTACCTCCAAATGATAATGGGAATTTTGTTGTAATGGGAAGTGATTCTAGTGATCCATTGTGGGAAAGTTTTAGAAATCCAACTAATACTTTGTTGCCAAATCAAACATTGAAAGAGGAAGCTCCGTGTTCTCAAAAGTCACAAAGAATTTACACTCAAGGTATGTCCGTGTTTGAAACTGTCGTATCTATATACATCCTATCCCCAGACCCCAATTGTCAGATTACACTGGAGTATGTTGTGTTGTTTACGCGTTTGAATTGTCATATCTATCATACATCCTATCCTTCCCAGACTCCATTTGTCAGATAGTATGTTGTTGTTGTTGTACGTGTTGAATTGTGTGACCAACTCATTTGATTGATTGATATTAGGTATCGAACATGATATCTGTTTTGTACTTGTTGACAGCCTACCGTGACCCTTGTCCTTTATTCGGGCTTGGGCCCGCAAATGACAAAACAACACGCGAAGTCTTGTTGCTTTATCTGTGTATGCTAGTATCTGTTTATCGTCATGTCTGAAGTATAGTTGAGTGAGAGTGAAGCTATTCTAAATAATGTGAATATTTCACCCAAAATTTGCTTTTGGTTCAAAAACGATCATACGTAGATCAGAACAAGTTAATTGCTGAGATTCGCGCAGGAATATCCACTTTTGCTTCTATCTGTGTATGCTAGTATCTGTTATAGTCATGTCTGAAGTATTCGTTGAGCGGAAACCAACTTGTTTGGGATTGAGGCATATTTGTTGTATAATGTCCCAACACGCATTCTCATGTGTGGTCTGATTCTTTTCCATGATCCAAACAGTAAACTGTTAGAGTTGAGAGTGCGACTTTGATAATTTCATTATATTATGTCTCGACAGGTAGGTTTTATCTTCGGATGCTTGATAATGGAAACTTGGTGCTTGTTACACAAAGTGTGCCTTCCAATACGAATTATGATGATGAGTACCATAACACTCAAACTTCTGACTCAACAAATGCAACCAATTCAGGGGATAAGCTGGTTTTTGAAGAGAATGGGGTGATGTATGTATTGAAAAGAAACAATCAAAGGCAAATTCTTACTCCGCGATCCATTCCTCCAGCTTCTGACAATTATCATCGTGTGACACTTAACTTTGATGGAGTTCTTAGTCATTATTATCATTCAAGGATTTCGAATGACAGTGGTTGGAATATTCTTTGGTCTCAACCGAAACAATTATATGCCATCGAATTGCATGGAAACAATGGACCTGGTTATTGTGGTATTACAACAATGTATGCCGTCTTGGTACAAACAACAGACAGTTTGTAACTGTCCTAAAGGATATTCGTGGGTTGATCGAATGATGTTATGGTGACTGCAAACCAGAGGTTTTTCTATAAGTTGTGATGAAGTTGGGAGGGGTTCAACCTGATGATTGTACGTTTTATCTGATCGTGATTACTGATTGGCCGAAATCAGATTTTCAGAAAATTAGCCCTTCTACTGAACAAGACTGCCAGAATGCTTGTTTCTGTGTTGTTGCCATTTACAGAAGCAATAGTTGCTGGAAAAAGAAGCTTATCGAACGGGAGAATAGACACCAATCTGAATTCAAAAGCTTTTGTGAAAATAAGGAAAGATGGTGTTCCTCCTTTGAGTACTCCTGGCTTTCCGAATTCAGGATCTAGTCGAAGCAAGAATTGGCGAAATCTGGCTGTTGTGTTGTCCGGGCTCTTAGGCGGTTCTTTGTTGGTAAATATTCTTGTCATCAGTGTATTCTGTTGGGGATTCTTCCACATTTACAAAAAGAAAATGAAGATATCGCGCCCTACGAGCCATGTGGCAGACTCTATCTGTCATAGTTTTACATACAGAGAACTTGTAGAAGCCACAAAAGACTTCAAGGAAGAGCTAGGAAGGGGTGCATTTGGGATTGTTTACAAAGGGTTAATGCTTATCGGTTCAAGAAACGTTGTCGCTATAAAGAAGCTGGACAGAGTTGCTCATGAGGCAGAGAAGGAGTTCATAACTGAAGTAAATGTGATTAGTCAGACTCATCACAAGAATTTGGTCCGTCTGCTAGGATATTGTAACGAGGGAGCTCATCGTTTGTTGGTCTACGAGTATATGAGTAATGGAACTCTTGCAAGTTACATTTTTGGTGATCTGAAACCTACTTGGAGTCAGAGGACAAGTATCGCGATGGGAATTGCAAGGGGACTTGCATACCTCCACGAAGAGTGCAGTACACAGATTATCCATTGTGATATAAAGCCTCAGAACATTCTCCTTGATGATCATCACGTTGCTCGAATTTCAGATTTTGGATTGTCTAAACTGATGATGATTAACCAGAGTCGAACACTTAATAATATTAGAGGAACAAGAGGTTATGTTGCACCAGAATGGTTCAGGAATAGTCAAGTCACGGTTAAGGTAGACGTTTACAGCTTTGGTGTATTACTACTAGAGATCATCACTTGCCGG
The DNA here is from genome assembly GCA_027704765.1 of Solanum habrochaites. Classification (NCBI taxonomy): domain Eukaryota; kingdom Viridiplantae; phylum Streptophyta; class Magnoliopsida; order Solanales; family Solanaceae; genus Solanum; species Solanum habrochaites. Next base: position 53,578 of record JAKWJA010001999.1, on the reverse strand, counting down.
AAAAACTATGAGAATGAGGAAAGCTACGGACAAGAGGCGATTCTTACAGATTGGGTTCTAGATTGCCTTCAAGAAGGAAAGTTGGAAGCTCTAGTGCAAAGTGACTTCAAGGCTTTGAATGATAAGAAGCAGCTCGAGAGGTTCGTGATGGTTGGTGTTTGGTGCATTCAAGAGGATCCGTCTACGAGGCCTACTATGAGGAAGGTCTGTCAAATGCTTGAAGGATCTGTTGAGGTGACAATTCCATCATGTCCATATAATTTTAGCATTACTATCTAAGATCATAAGCTTCATTTACGCGCGATTTACCTCCTATGTAGGTCTTCTTTGTTCAAGTGTTTCTACTTACATATGACTGCTTTCATGTTTAACATTGTATGATGAAGTCGCGTCATCCTTACTAATCAGTGTTATTAGGTAGTTCTTTTTTTTTATGGTCTACTTCTTTGAGTATTTACTCTCGAGTTTCTGTTTGGGCTTTTAGTCTACGCTTAAATTGTTCCTGCATTGGTTTGGAATGGAGCTAACGTTTGGTCTTGAGTTACACCCAGATGTCATATCTTTACATGGTATTAAAGTTAAGTCTATCCTTGTTTGGCTCCCAGTCCACGTTTCAGTTGAGTATGGTCGTGAAGGTGGTGTTAGAGTGAAGTAGAATGTCGCATTAGTTGTGGAAATGGACCGGTGGTCTAGTTGTATGGTTTGAACAATCCTCCCCACAGGAGTAACTTGCATTTGTATTTTCAAAAAAGTTGACCGGAAGCCCGATCACCAACATATTCATAGGCTAACACGCACAAAAACGAAAAAAAAAAAGTCTAAACTCTTGATAAATGGGCCCTAAATGTCAAAAACTTGGTCGTGGATCATGGTGATATTATACATAGATTTTAAAATGTATTTTATTCCAACAATTTTGATTATTATTACTATCTAATTTTAAATCATGAGAAATAATTTGAAGAATAATTAATTAATATAAATATAAAATATGAAAATAAAATTTTTGTCAAATATGTCAAAAATATAACAATAGACAAAATATTATGAAGGGTGTGGTATCGGTTTAGAAGATGCTGAAAAATTCAAAGATAATCATATACTAAAAGCATGACAAAAAATTTGAAAGGTGAATTTACGGTTTTACCCTTTCTAAATTTAATTGTTATAAAATATTTAAATATTTAATTGCATTAAATTTAATTAAATGTTAATGACTTCTAGGGACTTCTTAAGAGTACTCCTAATTAATATTAACTATTAATATTTATCATCTATCATCTATATGTATATAATAATCTAATATTTTTAAAATCTTTACCAAAAGTTCTTTCTTGTCATCTGATTATTATAAGTGGGAAGATTCTAACCTCAAAGTTGAATACCATTGTCCGTCATTTAAAGTATTCTTTTTTTATGTACCCAAAATAAAAAAATATATTCTAATAATAAATACAAACTAGATATAAATGGGGAGCAGTTTAAGGTCATTAAAAGGGTGCATTATATTATGTATTAAAGATAGTGAAAGAGAGCAAAGGTATTAGCGAGTCCAAGCTTTTAGAATGAAAAATTATCTTTGATGACACTATTTCACATTATTATGGTCCACTTTAAATGTAATTGTAACAATTATATAAGGGAGTTCATGGATTATTTGATAAGCTTAACTTGTGAATTAGGAATGCAAAGATGAGTCAAGCCACTCAAGAATTATTTTTTTCCATTCTCTTTTTATTGGTAAGTTAAATCGAACAAATATATGTTGCTTCAGTTTTCTTAAATAAAGATTCATATTTATAACATTTTCGAATTTGATTCACCATCTTGAAATGTGTATGCATGTTTGACTTGAATCATGATTTGGAAATATGTAGGTTAAATATCTCATTATTTTATATAATTTCATGACTTCATATAAAACCCATTTTAAATCTTTTAAAAATAAATTACACATTTATAAATGACAATCAAAAGTGAAGAAAATTCATTTTTCTAAATTATTTTGTGTTGGTAGAGAATCCTTTAATTTATTTATTTTTTATGATGAAATTGTGGATGGTAAAAAATAAAACAACAAAAAACAAAATGGATGGAACATATATAAACAAAAGGGGAAGCAGAAATTAAGTCAAGATAAAAAATAGTAATGCTAGAGGAAAACAATAATAAAGTAAGTAAGAAAACAGAGGGCAAAAAAAATAAAGAATGATAGAACGTATGAAAATACCCATGATTAAAATATTGAAATTATTGTTATGCACAAAGAGAATAAAACACACGTGTTGATGTGAATTTAATATGAAGCAACTTAACACTGTTACAAGTATATCGGGTTTAATTCAAACTTTGACAAGGAGAAAGGTAGGTAATGTTTTGTATTGTCCCTTTCCAGAGAGAAAGTAACAAAAACTAATATATTGTAAGGTTTCGACCTAATCAACTAAAAAGGTAAATTATTATCACATTAAATTTCATTGTCTCCAAATTTGACAGTTGCGAACTATCTAATTATTTGACATTTACATTTACGACAAGAAGTCATTTCATAAAGGTGATTGTTCATTTATTTCATTATCTATTTTTTCGTTAAATCATTTCTGAATTCATCATAATGTGATTTTTATGGGACCTTCTAAAAAATACTATTGTGGGCTCACCGTGCAAAGACACGTGTTGTTCAGGACTCAGCCCTTAATTTAAAATGGAGAGTAGGTCAACTAAATTAAATTGCAATTACATATTAAATTCTTATGATGTGATATGTTAGCAAGCAAGGTGTCGTCCTATTAATGGTTTTGATATAAAATATATTCCAACAACTAAAAATGGACGAATAAAATAAAAAAATTAATAAATAATTTAAAATGGTGGAGTATTAAATATTACCAGGATCACAGGTAAGTTGACTTTAGTGATTATTTCTTATTAAAATAAAAAAATATACAAGTTCCCCTACAATCAATGATCGAAAATTTCAGAGACAAAAAGAGAGATAGAGAAGACAGGGAACCGCCGCCTTTGCGGCTCCCACATCCCAAGCCTGTATTTTCCTTCTCACAACAAGTCCCATCCAAATCCCAAGCGCACCTCTTATAAATATTTAACTTGCTCAAACCTCCCGTCTCCTGATCCCCTCAAGATTCCATTACTAACTATCCTAACAGTCTTCAATTCTTCCACATTATCCCCTTATACCTTACCTACACCTCATCATCCTTCTATTATCTCACTTCAAAGCCGATTTTCAAACTCTTCTCCATTTTGCCTCCGATTAACCTTGCCCCCCACATTTCCTCCTTACATCATCCACCCTACCTTCATCCCTCCACCTTTCCCTATTACTCTCTTGACCTTATTTTATAAGTAATTTTGACCACTTATTTTAAAATCCAGTTTTGAATCCTCCCCTTTATTTATTTATTCACTTGGTCCTTTCAATAGTTGTCATTTTATAAAATTAATAAAGATTTTAAGGTAATTTTTAATTTACCTCTCAGTTTCTATATAAATTTTTACTAGACACATTCTCTTTATATATCAAATAGTCATATAATATTACATTCATCAATGACTGTACCAAAGTTAAAGTTCTAAATAATTTCACTCAACATTTAGCCCATTGTCTAAATAAGAAAAGAAATATTAAGGCAAATGCTAGGTGAACATCAAACAACTATATGTGACCTTTTGTCTTTACTTAATAATAGATTTAAACTATATATACGATACAATAAATTTAATTAATAATCTGAATAAACATTATAGTTAAGCTAACGATACATTATTGTACGTAATAAACCATCCAAACAAGTTGTTAAAGCTCTTGTAACTTGTATTATACAACTCTTATTTGTCTATATATACTTTCTATCCCCTCCTTGAATTTTTCTCATTGTGAAGTCTTCAATTCCTTCTTTGTTTTCCTTTTAATTTATTCATCAATGGCATCTACCAAAGTTAAGATTCCCACCATAGATTTTTCTAATGAAGAACTAAAACCAAACACTTCATTATGGGAATCCACAAAAATTCAACTTTTTGAAGCTTTACAAGAATATGGTTGTATTGAAGCAATATTATATGATAAAAATCTCAAATGAAATAAGAGAGGGTTTATTTGATTTTTCAAAAAAATTATTTGAATTTCCCTTAGAGACCAAAATGAAAAATATTTCAGAAGTACAATATCATATTGGCTACATAGGGCAAATTCCACACTTGCCATCTTATGAGAGTTTGGGTATTCCTGATTTTCTTGCTCCTCAAAGTGTTGAAAATTTTGCTAATATATTTTGGCCTCATGGTAATCCTGAATTTTGGTATGTATAATTTAATTTATGCATCGATAAGAGTCTTAAAGCAACGATATAATTGTTTTTGTATAAGTTATAGATTATATACTTCTAACAACAATAAAGTCTATAAATCACAAATATAAGATGTGTATACAATCATATTAGGGTAGGATGAATATACATTTTTTATTTCTCGAGTCTATCCTTCATCATATTTTTGGAACAAAATAAAAATATCATATGTAACCCCAAAAAAAGATATTTGTTACACAAAACCATAAAGCCACGATTTGATAAGTGTTAATGATATTTCACATTGGTAATGGATGAGTCTCCTTATATAGACTTGGTAAAATCTTCTCAAAGTAGTTTTGGGATTGAGTTAGGTCATGATCATCTTACGTGGTTGTATCAGAATAGGACCCCATCCCAATTCATTGTTCACCGATCTTAAGCCCTTACACGATTCTCTCAAAAAAAGGAAGGAGGATGAATCTGCTAAGTAAGAAGTGTGTTTAGTGTGAGTAACTTCACCGAGAAAGAACGATGAGGGACCACAATTTAAGAAGTGTCAGCTTCCAGTTAGGTCTGGAACGTATGAGAGAGTGTTAAGATATCCCACATCGATAGAGGGATGAGAATTTGGTCTCCTTAAATGGACTTGGACAAACCTCCCCTCGTGAGTACCTTTTGGGTATGAGTAGGTCCCAAGATCCATCTTACGTTCGTTCCCTACTATTTCCTCTTATATGTTTATGTTTATACTTTATACTAACATTACATGTGCATTAATTTTTGCAGCAATTTGGTCAAATCTTATGCAAATTCACTTCTGAAATTGGATCAAATCATCAAAAGGATGATCTTGGAGAATTTGGGATTAGAAAAGCACATTAATGAATTGTTGGATAATTTTGTCCTATTTAGATTTTCCCATTACAAGGGATCATTATCTATTAATAAAGATGAAAATGATAAATATGATGGATTGGGTGCCCACACAGATAATAACTTCTTGACTTTTATAGCACAAAATCAAGTCAATGGATTGCAAATCAACAAAAATGGAGAGTGGATTAATGCCAGTATTTCACCAAATTCTTTTGTTGTTCTGTCTGGTGATTCCTTTAAAGTAAGTGTTACTCATTTATTGGAACCATATTAAAAATTTTAAGAAGACATAGCTTTAGAGGATCTAACCTACACTAGAATATATATCTAAGCGACATCAATTGGAACTAGCTGCATGTTTAATTTTTGAGGATCCGATCTACACTCATGTTAGATTATTCTTCAAAATGAATATTTTTGAATGAGGTGAAAGACGTTGAATAATAATTTTTGAAGAGTACAAAAAACATAAGTTATAATTGGAACTACATGTTTAATATTTTCATGAAAAATTAAAAATGAATATTGATAATTAGTGGAGCCTATGCTTTCAAATATCTTAAAATATTATCTCACTTGTATTTGATTATTTTCCAAAATGCATCTCGTAAAAGGATTTGATACCCTAAATAATATTTGATAAGTCGAAGCAACATAGGTTACAATTGGAACTACAAGTTTAGATCATGCAAAACTGAAAATGTATGTTGATATTTGGTGGATCCTATGTTTCTCGAATCTTTAAAAATATTGTCCCACTCGTACTGAATTGTTCTCGAAAATGCATATTTTAGAAGGATCGGAAACATTGTGTAAAGAGTTCAAGCATAACAGTTTATAATTAGGACTGCATATTTAAAATTTCCAAGAAAAAATGAAAATGAATCTTTGATATTTGGTAGAGCTTATGTTGCTCGTCTCTATAAAAATATATTATATCCTTCAAAAAGTATAATTTTGGACTTTTAGTGGTATTTTCAAAGATTTAAAGCAACATTTCTTGAAAAACTAAAAATAATTTAGATATTCCTTTGGAACTTATGTTGCCTTATTTTTCAAAAATGTTTGAGTTATATGTATCCATGTTTTGTAGTTTGAATAATTAAAAGAAAATAAATTGCAATTACGAAAAATATATGAAGAAACATAATTTTATTAATAAAAATTGCGGGTACAATTCTGTTGATTCTATTCTCCTAAGATTTATTCATGATTCGAGGGTCGTTAGTGACTTGTTTCTCGAACTAGGACAATTTAGATTTGACCCTCTATATGAATAATTCATCAATTTGCGAAGCATTCGAAATCTTGATCTCTTTATTGAAATTTTTGAGATGTCTTTTAGAGAATTTAGTATCATTTTATACGCATAAACGGCGTTAGGGTTGAGTCCAAGAAATCCTAATTGAGTGGAACACAATGTGCTAGAGTCCTACTAGAACTTGAACACAATCTTGTAGAATCCAATAGAATTTCAATGCTACCCAAGAACGTATGTTAGAAAAAAAACAAGTATAGAGTTAAAAATAAAATTTTTTAAGTTTTATACACTGATGATAAGCGAATTTATACAGGCATGGACAAATGGTCGATTGCATGCTCCCCCCACGGGTAGAAATACCTAAAGAAGGTGATAGACTCCCATTCAATTTCCCACATTATCAAAAACCAGGTCCTTCTAGCCGGCTCCAAAAAGAACTGGTGATGAGAACACCCTTTACTCTTCAAGCCATATGAAATGATTGGATTATTAAATTATGTTGCTTCAAACGCTAGCACCAATGATCGTTTCAAGGATTATTGTGGTGTTTGATATGGTAAATGTGAATTTTCGATGAACGTTCTTATCGGTGTATCGCTGGTCTACACGGAATTTTCGATAAAACATTCGTCGAAAATGTCCTCAACAAGCCATCATTTCGTTTGGAACTTGTGTTTTTTTTAGTGTGTATTTAATGTTTAAATTGTTGTCGTTCTTCAGCTTTTGAGTTCTATGTTTTATATATGTTGAAATAAAAAAAAGTGAATTTCTAATGAATGTTCCTGTTAAAATATCATTAGTATATTCGGGATTTATGATAGAATATTTATCAAAATTCGTATATTTTAGTAGTGTGTATCTTATTTTGAATTGTTGTAGTTATTAAGCTTGACATTCTATGTATTATGTATGTGTAATTTCTATCGGAATTCATGTTTTTTTATGCAAATTGTTGGAATTTTAACCCTCAAATTCGTCTAAGGAACAAGTATATTTTATATGTTCCTTTGTAAATTACAACATCTACGTTTTGTAAAGCAAATAAAATAATGACACAATATTTTATCGCGGAAATCCCCAATTCAGAAAGGGTAAAAATCACGATCGATACCTCATCAGGACTTAACTTCACTTCATTAAACTTTGAGCCTCAACAAAAGATTACAAACCTATGTAACCTTAGGATTTATAAACTCTAATTCCTAGCTATCCAGAAAAATTCCCCAGGTTGATTCTTTTTACCGTCTCAAGTTTCTAACTTGTAGAGAATCCTACACAACACTGATTGTATCAAAATTCTTAATTACATCTTACAACATTTTTGCTTCACAAAAAATGACAACACTCTCCAATACATCTCAAATTATCAAACTCTGATCGTGTTTTGAATCTTTCCCTATGTAACTGGGCGCTTCATTGAAGAAGTTATTGTCATATTTATAGAATAAACCTCTCAAAGTCTTGTCCAATTCGAACTTTACTTTACCGCATCTTCAACTCCTTGTTCAACTCGAACTTAACTTCTTTAAACCAAACTCGACTCGAACTTGAAATCCCAGCAAAAACTTGTTTTTTGCCGCCTCGCCTTGTAAAACTCAACTTGGACTCCTATTTGCCTTTGCCGCGTAACACCCCATAAATTGACTTCATAAATCTGTAACGTATAGACCTGCATGCATACTTCCATTTGGCATGTTGCATGTCACATGCATATTAAATATAATTTGTCTATAAAGAGAATCACCTCTTGATTTCAATATTCAGAAAAAAAAAATTAAATTTTCTTTTAAATGTTCATTTCTTGATTTCAATAAAAGTTGCATGGATTCTTTAAAAAAAAAAAAACATAAAAGTGTATTAGTACTTCATGGAATTTGGCGTAAAGCCCTCAAAGGGGGCTATTGTATTTGCACAACGAGTGTATCACACAAATCATTCATTGTGACATCAAACCTCAAAACATACTTCTTGATGATCAATATGAACCAAGAATATCAAAACATACTACATTCACACTAGTCTGGCGTGGAGGAAATGCCGCACACTAAGGGGATGTAATGTTGATGCAAGCATTAACGGCTCGAGAATTTGTGACTTATAGGTCATACAAGAACTACCAACTGTACTGTTGTTTCGAGTCTCTCCTGAAAATTGATTGCTCTAGGGATGATAATTAGTGTACTTTGTTGATCATTTTGTTGTATACATGTATATTATTATACTATATAAAAAATCATTTAAAAAATTTATTGATCATTTGATGATTAAAATTATTGAAATCAAATTTATCCATCACATATACAAAACTAGCTCAAAAATCATACATGTTACTAAGATACTTATTCACATCCAAAAAGTTTAAAAGCATTGAAATTGAAATGTATCACATATTCTTTAATTGTATGCATTAGCCTCAGTATATCATAAGACCTTAGTTATAACAATGTATACAGAATGCCATATATAATCAATGTATACTATATATACACTGATTATATTAAACTAAGGTTATATTACCCTTTAAAGTTTTTTTTTTATAAACCTTTTTAACTTACGTGAAATCCAAATATCTTCCACGTGCCTCGATTGTGTGGAATCACGAAGTGGTTGAATTCAATTTGACTATTGAAAATTATTGAAATAGATATTTATAGATTAAATATTAAACTTGGAGTTATTTGAACTAATTTGGACAATTTTTTTCAGTAAGAATATGTATGTGAAATTTGAGGATAAATCCTGACAATTTGTTTAGAATTTTTAAAATAATTTCTGTCAAACTAAAATAGGCATATTATGTGTTGGAATATAGAGTTCATTTACTTAATCATGATTAATTAAAAAATATTTTTATTTTATTAAATAATATAATTATGCAAAATTAACTTGATATAACTATTAAATACTGATATGTTTTTATCGAAACGTTCTATTGAACTAATATACACCTATTATGTGTTGGAATTTATCAAAATGCTCTATCGGAAAGATATTTTCTTTTAGCTTTTTTATTTTATTGTTCTTTGGTTAGGGTGGTGAGTAATATTAAATGAATTAATTTTTAAAGTTATATAATAATGAAAGCGTTCTTTAATTTAGCTTTAGCTGATATGTATATTTTTCAAATTTCAATTGTGCACACGTAGAGATTTTAACTTGTAAGAAATTGAATAAATCGATAAGCGTCTACATGACAATTTGTGCCCTATATGTATTATATCACGTCAGACACATGCGTCTACTTGTTCAAATATATACAAAGTTAAGTATCTACTTATTGCACGTTCAAAATTAAAGATCATAAATCTAGAAGAAAATTAAATTAAAGAGTATATTTATCTGCTATACCTTTTAAAATTGACAGCTTAATAATTTGTTAATATATGGATTTATTGATTTTTTAAAAATATAAATTCAAACCAAAAATAATTTGATTAGATTCCAGAAAATCTGGTCACATCATATATAATTGGTGCCCCAAAATCTTTATGCCTAGATATAGAAATACCCGACCATTTATTTTTTATTTACTACATTAAACTAATTAAATTATATTTTATAATGAAAAATGTTGAAAAAGAAATACAACGTATAAGATGGGGATGAGATTTATGAACTCGTTATATATCTCAAAATCGAACTTGACATAATGTTAAAGTCAGATTCATTCGATGTGAACCTTCAGATTGATTGAGAGGGTGGCCTAGTGGGTAGAGGTGAAAATAACTCCGGTCTATGATGTATACGCGTTAGTTAAAAAAAAAAATTTCACCTTATACAAGTTGAATAATTTTCTTTCGTTTAAGCTAGTATTTATGTGAATTAAATTCAAAATCTAATTTGACAAAAGAATCACTTAATTTTATATATCTGAATATCATGATCGTTACTAAATTAATTTTTATTACTCAACTATTATTTGACATTGTATATGAATATCATAGAAAGTCTATAAGAGGGAAAGAAAAGAGACATTTACGAACTCATCAAAAGACTTTAACGTCTTTTTGAAGAAAGATAAAAGAAAATATGAACCTAACCCAAGAGCCTACTTCAAATATATTTTAACAAGTAGATTATATATCGATTCTTTTTAAATCGAATTTAATTGGAGGAAATATCTCTATCTTAACGCATGATGGCATGAATAAATACAATTTGGGAGGGGGGGATCGACTATATTGCAGGAATTGTAAAAAAAGAGAGATGTGTGGATGGGTAGTGATGATGATTTATTACAAAGGCAATGCCACTTATAACCAAGTTCCTAATGCCTTTTATCCTTACTAAAGACGATTGACATATATTATTTACACAGTAGTAATATTCTATTTGAGAACGTAAATTGATCCTACTATTCATTAATGTGACTTTTTGTCCTCTACTGTTATGAATAGGACACCCTAATTAATTAATTTATTTTTTTTGAAAGGAAGAAAGTATATGTAAGCATCGCTGACTCGTACCTCCGTAAGGGTTAAACTTCAACCTATCAATATTTAAATTAAGGAAGGTTAGGTAATTAGTATTTACAAAAAAGTAGGGTGTACACAATTAAAGCTATATAAAATTTTAAAAAGAATTGTGGTGTCCATTCATATTATGTTAATGGAAGTGACGATTATCATTTTTTTAACTGAAAAATATAATTTCTATACTAAAATCTATTTTTTTGAATAAAATTAATATTTCGTCATTGAATATATATAAATTGATGGCAAAAACAATCTTGTAATCGAAAACCATCATCTCTTCATTGAAAAAATAAATATTATTCTTTCAAACTAAATAAAATTGGCACTATAAATTGTGATTATATAATAATGTAATTGTGATTAAATATAAAGTTAATTTGCAATCAATAAGTAATTTTAGGACAAGTGCATCTTTTGTCTTACGTGATATATTCTATGACTCCACGCAATGAGTCACGTGAAAGATATTTGGATGTCACGTAAGTCAAAAAGGTGCATAAAATTACAAAAAAAAAAAGTTCAGGAATTAATAGACCTTAGTTTAGTTAAAGTATGTCTCTGAAATTTTGATCATAGTCTAAGGATGTACTTTTGTATCTTCCCTAATTATAATGAAAATAAAGTAAAAGGAAAGCAATTATGTACCACCTCCTTTATTTTTTGTTCCTCATTGTGCACCATACATAAGAAAAAATAAAATATATAATATTTGCATTTTTCCTTTAATAGTTTATTGAGAAATAATTATACATTTTTAAAACTAAACCAAAATTAATAATATAAGATTTATCTTATCCTCTTCATTTCTACTTTGTATGCACAAAAATCATTGTTCTTGTCTATTTTAACTTCTTAAATATATTTTTTTTCAATTTAGATTTAAGTCTGTTATTTAAATCATTGTGTAATGGTGAAAAAACTTTGTTGACACTAAAATGCATGTTGATCAGAGATGGTAAATTATTTGTCACGCATTATTTATATTATTAGTGACGAATATCAATGTCACAATTAAATACATTTATCATGGCTAATATTATTTAACTACAAACTTTAAATTGTGGCTATTTCGAAACTAAACTTTTGTGACGAAACTTCAGTTGTGTCTAACTAATTTTAAGACAAATAATGATTTGTCATAAATTAGATACATTATTAGTGACAAAAAAAAATGTGTCACTGATAATTGAAAATTCATGGCTAATGCTATTCAATAAATAACGTTAAATTTACTTTGGTGAGAAACTTTTAGTGGACAAAATTTTGTGACAAAATCTTATAACTCGTCACAAAAAATATGTGACTCATGTATTTACTAATAAAAAAGTGAATAATTAATGACAAATTTTATACCGTAGCTAATAATTTGTAGCTAAAATCATATTTATGGTAGAGTATTTAAATGGAAAGAAAAATTCGCAGCAAGCTCAATTTGTAATAATTATTTTAGTAGTCTGTAGTACGAGTTGTGAATTGAAATGAAACAATAGAGTATTCGGGAGAAGAAAGCACATATTAAAAGTAGTGAGTCAAAAATATTAAAGGCAACTTTACATACACAAACAAAAAATTCATATTGTATGCTATACAAAAATTGCCTAATTGCGCTCTAGCAAACATCAAAAAACTGTTATAATTCGATATGACATATACCAAGTGTATAATTCGCTGGCCTAAAGTATAATTCGCTGGGCTATTTCGCTTGCAATGTATAATTTGTTTTGCATACAGTTTGAGTCAAATTAAATGTAGGTATATTGCCATAATTATTAAGTGACTTTATAGCAAAGAAGAATAGTTTTGCTCGCTTCATACAAAACAGAAACACAATATATACACTTATGTTGTTAAAGCTAGAGAAAATTGTATTTCACTACAAGTGTTGTATAAAATTCGCAATTGTAAATTTGTTGGCCTCTTTTCTCTGCAATATTTGAAGTACAATGTTTTGTAAATTGTATAATTAAGGGATAACACGACGATATATACTTGTTGCATTGTGTAATACAATTTTCTCTCACCTTTATAACAAAACAGAAACGGAATTATAACACTTGTGTATAAAGCGCGGAGAGAGGCGAGCAGACGAAATGGAGAGTGGCGAGCGAACTTTTGGGGGGGAGAGACGCTGGCAAATTTTAGCTAATGTTTGCTATGGAAGCACATTAAAATCAACCCATAGCTATTCCATTAATAGGTTTATTAGTTTGCAATTATAGATAATTTTTCCCCAAATATTAATATATATAAAAAATTTGTTAGAGCCCCCCAACCTAAAGTAGAAATATTTTACTGCTATTAGTACTTAGCAATAGAAATATGTAGGAGTTCTAGTACACTGCGATCCATATTATAATAATAAGAATAGTAGTAGTAGTAATAATAATAATAATAATAACTACTACTACAACAACAACAACACTAATAATAATAATTAAAAAATAACAATAACTTAAAACTTCTCAAACTCAACGTTTATCAATCAATCTAACTGATTCGCAAAATGTATGAATTCATATTTTATAACTCAAACTTATTTTAGTCTACTTAAATATGAACCGATTAAAATACGATTTATTTTTGCTCAACTCATTTAGTAGCGGTGTAGTGTTGTTTCGTCATGCGTGCGATGGACCAACTATATTAAAAGAAATGCTAAAATTAGCTATGAATTTTATCGTTATACCGTTAGTATTTTTTTTAAGGAACATTTTATACTTTAAGACTAACCAAGAACTTATTTAAGTGTTTCGTAATTTACTATTGACTAACACTATTTATTTTGAGAAATTGTTTCACAAAGCACCTCAATTAAATTTAATTCAGACCTTATATTTATGTTTACATTACTTAAATGTATAAAAATAATTTAATAAAAACTCAATACGTTCTCCACTTTTTGTTTTAAAAAAAAAATTAATCATTAATTTTTACATAGATATTTTATTTATACGTAAAAAAATTAATCTGAAAATAGTTAAAGAGATCTCAATTTAACTTTAACACTTTAAGAAAATTATTGTCCACCCAAGGGGAAAATATCTCTAAGACGCAATTTATTGTCTCCTTAAGGCAAAATTATTTTATTAAAAAAGCTATTAATCAATAGGTATAAATGTGTTTAGATTACAACAACTCTTAGAATAAAATTCTGAAATAATAAGCTTTTCTTTTCTGTCAATTTATGATGGCCATATATTGTATTTATTCAATTTTAAGTATAACAAGTTTTTGATAACATATTGATTTTTCAACATATATACGTCAAAATATAAATTTGAGCTAAAATTATTGTATTCTGTTGAATCTATAAAATTGTGGCTCCGTCATTGATTCAACAAACTCAATAGCTATTGATTAAATCTTGTATCGACATTATTAGATATAAAATCCATTATATAAATTGTGAAACTCAGTAATTAAAACAAGCGATTAATTTGATATAAAATTCAGAACTTATAAACTTTAAATTCTGATTCAGTGTTCGATAATATCATGCCCAAAACAATTAAAGTTTGAAATAATTAAAATGTTGAAGCCTCAACTTCAACAATCTACAAAAACCCCTAATTCCATCACGGCATACTAATACGTTATTCTTAGCACTCTTTTCCCCATAAATATTTACATTAAAACTTATACCTTAAAAAAAAACATAAGTTCAGGGGTAATAGGAACCTTAAGTATAGTGTAAATGTGTGCGCTCAGAGTTTCGTGGGCATACTTGGGGGATATCTGTGCTTATCCTACGACAGAATAATAATTAATGTAATTTTATCACAATATTCATATTAATTTAATTGATGTTCCAGTTTTTCTGTTTTTTCGCCTCATTTTGAAGATTAAATAATTAATATACATTCAAAAAACATGAAAAAATATTTTATCAATACATGTTACGCACCTCTCCCTCCCCTAGCCCTACTCCCTCTGTTTTTCCGCCTGTGAACAGCCCACTTTCCATCCTTCTCCCCCGGTGGCTCGTCCCGGGTTTTGAAAAAGTATTAAGATCTTACTACCAAGATCACAAACAATAAATTAAGCTATATTTGTAAGTAAGTGTTTGACTTTTCATTATCCCTTGACATTAGGATTTAAATATTTCCATTATTCAAAACTCATTCTATCAATTAACTTGTTCATTCATAAAATCAAAGAAAAATAATAAATTGTTTTTTAAAAAAATCATCCGTATACCATTATGTTCTTTTTGAAAATGTAATAAGTTGGTAAAATTTTAAAAAATCATAATACATTATCCCTTCTTATTTCCAATCTCTTACCCAATCGGTCAATCAAAAACTACTAGATATTCTCTTATTAAATCAATAAAAAAAAAAAAAAAAGAGAGTAGAAAACCAAGTCGTGCTATGCTATAAATAAATAAAAAACTTTGAATTTCTCAAAAAGTTGAACTTTTAAAAGTTTTTTTTATTCTCCTTCTCTCTTTTTATTTGTTTAAATTTATCTTTTTATTTATTTCTTACTCATTATATTTAGGGGAAAATTAACAAATTAATCATAATGCCTAATATAATTATTAAAAATATTTATTTTTAAAAATAATTATTAAAATATCCTTTAAAATATTTTAAAATAAATTATAATCGTTCCTACGATTAATTTCCTGTCTTTTTTATTTTTCTCAAATCAACAACCTACATTAAACCATATTTTTACTCCCCTATATGGTTGAAATAAAATATAATGTATCATACTATATATCCACTTTCATGATGGACAAAAACCGGCCCTTGTTTAAAGTAGCCATCGAGTTTCGTTCTGGTGTGGAAAACGGCAAGTTTCGAGTTTCCAAATAAATGGTACCACCGCTTTCTTTAGAAGTCCGGTAGGTCACATTTACTTTGCCTATGCCTTCCCCGCGCTTTGTCTTCTTCCGGCATTCAGAGTTGTGTAATATCTATTTAATAATCTCTCTGATCTCTCTTCTCTCTCTCGTCTCTCTCTCTCTACTCTCTCCTGCCTCTATCTCTACTCTCACTCTCGTATATCCCTGCCCCTCTTTCCTCACCCTATTTTTTTCTCCTGTGGCTCCTCCTTTTACTGTGCCCCCTTCCCTTTCTGTGTTCTCTTTCTCGTCTTGCTTTTTCTCTTGTTCTCTTTACTTCCTCTCCTACCCCCCTTTTTTTTGGTACTTCTCCCCTTCCCCTGCCTCCTTTCATCCTTCCCAGCATTGTCCCTCTCTTTCAACTCCATTTTTCCAAGAATAATATTAATAATTACACAACAACGTTTTTTGTCATTCAACGGAATGTTTTGTTTATCCATTTGATTATTTTATATATACATACACACACGTATACCATTTGTTTCCTATTTTTAAAGTAAACTTTGAATTCCTCCTCCTTATTTTATTCCAACATTTATCCAACAATATTTGTTATTTTATGAAATTAATGAAGTAGAACATAATTCAAACGAGTATAGTAATAAAAAAAGGGAAAAGTGTCTGATATACTTTTAAATGTTGTTATTTAAGAGCTTGATATACTCTTGTTATGAAGTGACCTCATATATACCATACCCCCTACTTATAAATAAATGACTCACATATACACTCTTTTCCCTAATGGAAATGAAAAAAATAATATTTTAAGTCTAACTCTAACTTCTTATTATTATTTTCTAAAAATGATAATCTCATATGAGTAAATTTAATCCTCGCAAACATATACTTTTTTTGACTTTAATTTTTTTTCAATGACTAATTTAGAATTATTATTTGATTCAATTTTTTATGTTCACTAATATTCTTGTAAAACTTACTGTAGACTACCAAATTGTTTCTTTCTTCTTCTTCTCTTCGAATACAAAAATTAAATTATAATAAGACAAAAAAATAGTTTTAATTTTTTTTCTTATACGAAGGAATGAAAATAAAAAAATAAAATAAGAATAAGCAACGTTCAACTAATATAATCAAAGAAGCCAAAAAATAATTTATGTTGAAAAATATTAAAATAATACCGTTGAACGTTTGATAAACGAATTATTATACCCCTAAATAAGTTTTTCTTAAAAAAGAAAAGTAATAATATAAATTTAAACTAATCTTTTTTTAGCTTCCGTTAAATTAAGGGTATATGTGAGCAATTTGTAACGGCAGCTATATGTGAGCCCGTTTGTATAACGGTAAGACATATATGAGTCACTTTCATAACGAGGATATATCAGCTCCAAATGACAAAATTGAGGAATATATCAGATTCTTTTCTACTAAGGTGTAAAAAATTAAAATTACACAAAAAAAATTAAATTAAGTATACAATCTTTTTATTAACTGAACAATATTTTTTTTAAAAAAAATAAGTCAAATGCTATTCACACATAAAAATATATATACAAAAACACTTTTCTCATCATTCGGCAGCCAAAGAATTTGTATTTATGTAGTTTACCCGGAGTTTTGGCAACAAGACCAACCCAATTCCTTTTTTTTGGATAACACTCTTTCCCCCCCCATCCCTTTTCCCATCCTTCACAATCACACTCTTCTAATACTTTTTACTAGCAAAATATTTTTGGTTATTTAGCATCACTCAATATTTTATTAGAATCACTAGAGAGAATGGTGCCATGTGGCAAACTTTGCATTTCAAGAGTATGACCATTTCTTCTTTTTTAAATTTTATTATAATAGTTTATACTAATCTTTAGTAATAATATACATTATAATAATACCTGTAGTCTTTGTGAATCTTTTTTCGTTCATATTAGAGTTTTGATTAAATTTGAATCGCGTACTGCAGAATTCATTCGGTAGTGACGCTTTCAACAAGATTTTTTTCATATTCAAGATTCGAATTAGAAGCATTTGATTAAGGGTGAAACGCTCCCTCCAATTCACCACAACTCATGTTAGTTGTTTTTGTGAAATCTATTTCTACGTTAGATTATAATTTATATTTTATATTGTTATATTTTTCTATAATAATTAAAAATTATTTGAATAATAACCAAAACTAGGGCCGCACGAATTTAATCTTGTTAATCCATTTTCCATTATATATTATATTGAAATACCGCACCTAATGCCGATAATTATATATTATCTATATATATATATATATATCTCTCTCATCTCTTCATCTCTCTCTCTCTCTCTCTCCTCTCATCTCTTCTCTTTTTCTTTCCTCCCCGTAACCCACTCGTGTGGCGTTAAAAAAAATGTTTCCTATTTTAAATTAGACTTTGAATTCCCCTCCACCTCCTCCCCATTCCTCCTCCTTATATTTAAATATTACATTGTTCCCCAAACAATCGTAATTTATCATCCAAAAATATTTGCCCAACTTTGAAATTAATAAATAATTTTACAGGTTTTTTCTAATTTATATTCTTTGTCTCTAATCCCTATTTTTCTCAACTATTTTATTTAGCTACCTTCAAAATAGTAATACAGTAAACTTATTTTTTCTAATTTAAAAATATTACTGAATAAATTCACAATGACTTGTACAAAGTTTAAGTTCTAAATATTTCACCTAATAAGACAGAAATATTAAGGTAATGTTAGGATGAAAAAACACCATCAAATGACTAATAATAGAAATTCAGAGCCTTATATTCACTATACACTAAATTTAATTATCATCTGAATAAAAACTTAGACAGCGGGAGTATTTACACCTCAGTGACACGTTCCGACTCGGTTATTCGCCTAGCTTGTTTCGCTCGCGTTACGCGTGTTAATTCTAGAGTAGTGCGGGTGGTACCTTCAGGGGACATAAAAAACACAGGAAGACAACCCCGCCTGCCGCGGGAGGGGGTTGTCGGTCGCACGCTCTACTCCGCTAGGTCTCAAGGTCACGTGGAGGCGCTGGAGATACGCTACGCGTAAAGACCAATGGATCTTCTCGCACGAGGAGATGAGCACGTGGCGCCGGTCGGGCGTGTCCGGCGGGACCGCTCGTTGCTTCCCTCTTGATATTGTCCATTGCCTTGGGTGGGGAGCAGGGCGAGAGCTCAGCGAGCATCGCAGGGGCAGGTGTACTCCCTCGTCCGTCTGTGTCCGCGAATACTAGGGCGCTGTCGTGGCGACGTGCGCGCCGCGAGCTCGGAGATCAGGGACAAGAGCGAAAAGGGAATCGTCAAGAGAACGGTGCGGGCGAACGCCTGCCCGTGGGGTCAGAAGTAGGGAAACTGGTGTGAAAGCGGCGCAGAGAAAGAATCGGAACAGTGATGAGCGAGACGGGGGTGGGGGCGGGTGCGACCTCCCCTGGGGCCGGTTCCGACACTGGTGATGATGTCTTAGATCTGTCTATTCCCCCCTCTTCCTTTTGAATTTTTCATTCTCACCCACTTTCCGTCGGCGCCGCTGCGGGACTCCGCTTATGGTGGTCAGCTTCGCTTTCCGTTGGCCTTCGGCCTTATGGCCGCCCGCCTCCAGCGGCTCCGTGTGCGGTCCGCCCGCCCTTGCTGCTCGCGTAAGGCTGCGAGTCTGCAATCCCGTCCCAAGCCCGTCTATCGTGTGCCTCGCCCCACCAATCGTTCCCTCACGATCCCGCGGGGAGAGCCCCCGCCCTACTGCGGCCACTGGGTTCCCGGCAGGCCGTATGGATTTAGCTGGCCAGTCGCGGTCGTTGCATCTCGGTGTCACCGCCTCAGCGGCGCCTCGACCCTCCGGAACCTTAGTCGCTCCAGCGTACCCGATGGCGTCGGGGGTCTCACGCCGGGCCCTCATCCGGCTTACTCGCTTGGTGTCCGTCGTTCCGCACTGGGCTCTCGTGTCTCCGGCGCCCCGCCGCGGACGATGGAGGGCCCGGAGTTTCGCCGGGCGGACCTCGTATGCGGACGCCAAAGCTGCAGCCGCGACGGGCGAGCCGGAGGAGTGACCAACAACCAGGACAGCCTATAGTGCGCATCGCCAGGGCGCCGGGCCGTGCGGGGTCGTCATCTATGTCCGTATGTAGTGTCACATAGCCACCACACGGCTAAGAACTGGTGGCTACCCCCTCATCATTGTCGCGTGCTCGGTCGCACGCCCCCTCGATGTCACGGACAATTCGCCGCTGCCGGCGCGCGGGCTCGTTGCGCCGGTACCTTTTCAGTGACTAGGGAGCTCTAGTTCTCAGCCCCTTCGCCGCATACGCCTACGAGCTGCCTCCGGAGGGGGTGCGGACTCACACGCGGGCTCGCGAGAGTCCCACCATATAGATACTTCTCAATGAAGACTAAACCAAACCTCTCCAGTCTGGGAATCCACAAAAATTCAACTTTTTGAAGCTTTCCAAGAATATGGTTGTATTGAAGCAATATATGGTGAAAATCCAAATGAAATTAGAGAGGGTATCTTTGATATTGAAAAAAAATATTTGAATTTCCCTTAGAGACTAAAATGAAAAATCATTCAGAAATACCATTACATATTGGGCCTACCTATGGCAATTCCCACACTTGCCATCTTATAGAGTTTTTTGGGGTGTATTCCGAATTTTCCTTGCGGCTCCTCAAAAGTTGTTGAAAATTTTTGCTAATATATTTTGGCCTTGGTAGATCCTTAATTCTGTTATGTATACTTTTTAATTTATCCCATAAGAGTCTGAGTACTATAAAATTTTTTTTTTTATGTGAATTATTAGATTATATATTTCAACAATAATAAAGTCATATTCAAGTTGTGAAAAAAGTCACATTAATTAGGGTAGGATAGTGTAGAGTGTCTATGATTTATAGATCACGAATTTCAACAATGATAAATGTGTTGTGTGTGACATATATATAGATCATGGGTTCGAAAAATAAAATTAATAGCATTAGGATAGGATATGCTAGACATATTAGGATATGATGAATATAAAAAAAATAATCTCGAATCTATTCTTTGTCACACTTTTGAAACAAAATCATATGTGATCACAATAAAAATATTTATTAAATAGTATATATTGTCTGTGATTTATAGATCATGAATTTCAGTAACGACAAATGTGTTGTATATTGTATGACATATATAAAGATCATGGGTTCAAGAAATGAAAGTTATTAGCATTAGGGTAGGGTAGGGTAGACTTATAAGGATATGGTGAATATAAATTTTTTTTTCTCGAATTTATCCTTTGTCACACTTTTGAAACAAAATAAAAATATCATACATAATCACAATAAAAATATATGTTATTTAAAATCATGATCTGATAGGTAATAGTTCGATTCTTCTCTCTTATAATGAAAAAATAACGTAAACTTTAGATGTTTCTAAATATGTTCAACCTTCTTCATATGTTTATACTTTATACTAACATTATATTTGCATTAATTTTTGCAGCGATTTGGTCAAATCTTATGCAAATTCACTTCTGAAATTGGATGAAATGATAAAAAGGATGATTTTGGAGAATTTGGGATTAGAAAAGCACATTAATGAATTATTGGATAATTTTGTCCTATTTAGATTTACCCATTACAAGGGATCATTATCTATTAATAAAGATGAAAATGATAAATATATGGATGGTTGCCCATAAGATAATAATTTCTTGACTTTATAGAGCCAAATCAAGTCAATGGATGGCAAATCAACAAAAATGGAGGATTGTAGTCATGCCAGTATTTTCCACCAAATCTTTTGTTGTACTGTCTGGTGATTCTTTTTCCAAGTTAAGTGTTATTCATTTTTTTATGTCATTACTTGATTGGTATCCAAATATTTAAAAATTGTTTAGAAAACGTAACTTTTAGAGGAATCTACTTCACTAGACAATATAATGATTAGAATATTATCTAAGCGACATCAATTTGAAACTAATCTACACTTTTTTAATTTTTGAGGATCCGACCTACACTCATGGTTTGTTATTCTCAAAATGAATAAGTTTTTGAATGATGTAAGACCTGAATAATAATTTTTTGAACATTACAAAAAACATAAGTTAGTATTGGCACTCACAATGTTTAAAATATTTTCATGAGAAAATTAAAATGAATATTGTTAATTAGGTGGAGCCTTGTTTTTCGATGTCCTTAAAATGTTATCTCACTTGTTCTGATTATTTCCTCAACAAGTATAAATTTTTAGAGGATTTGGACACTCTTAATAATATTTTCAAAGAGTTTCAAGAAACGCTTCCATCATGAACCACTATAATAAATAAATCTTGATATTTCTTTGGAACTTATGTTGTCAGATTTTTTCAAAAATGTTTGAACTATAATGTAACCATTAACCTAAGGTTTTTTTGGTATGTTGTAATACTGTCAAGGATAAGATCGATCACTATTTGAAATTCACTTATTTCGAACAAAATTCATTGAAAATACACCAGATGAAAATTCTTTTCGATAAAAATATAACGTATGTAGGAAAAATGTGTTTTATTTAATTTTATCATAAAAATTATCTGTTAAGTTTTATGCACTGATGATACGAGTGGATTTGTACAGGCATGGACAAATGGTCGATTGCATTCTCCCCTCCATAGGGTAGCATGCCTAGAAGAAAAATGCTACGACTACCTCCCTTCAATTTAATACTATTCAAAACCCTGTCACTCTAGAGGCCCTCAAAAGAACGAGATTGGAATTGAAAAACAAAACCCTTTACTCTCTTCAAGCCATATGAAATGCATGTGAGGATTTGGTGACATCCCCTTTCGCTCGTCCCCCTATCCCGTGTATTCTCTCTCCCTCTTTGTTTCGCCGGCGCTGGCGCCCTTACAGAAACGCCCCCTGGCTTCGGCGTCGGGCGCACTCGCCAGCCGTACGCCTCCCCACGGTGGCGGTATCACCCCAACAACCAGCCTGGACTCCTATCATATTCGGGCGTGGGCGCCCGCATCTCCCGGCGCATCCTGAAGCTTTGTCGTCTGGGCTCCTCACAGTTGTTCCAGCCTGGTCTCGGCCCCTGTTTTCGGTGTGAGACTGTATGGCTACGAGTGCCACTATCTCTTGAGCGGCTCCTTTCCTGTGCAAGCGTGAGCTTTCTTGTGCCTTGAAATATCGCGTTCTATGCGGAGTGGTTACATCACTGCGTAGGTCGGCCGTTTGAGCCCGTTGACTAACAGTTTTATTGAGTATCCTGAACTGAGCTACCTCTCCCCTGGCGTTTGGACACGCATGCCCTGCGTCGTAATTATCTCCTGGATTCTCTGAGTAACAGTGACATCAATCCTGTCGTCGATGATGGATTGATACTTCCGTCAACAGAGAACACGCGGCCACTCGACCCCGCCATGCCGACGGTCTACTATCACTCACCCACCCGCTGTCTCCTGGATTGTCCGTTATGTGGGTACATAGCCTTACGCCTTTTCTGCTTGCCCCTACTCTCTCTTAGTGCATCCTCGTGAGGTCTACCAGAATAATTCACGGTCTCTCTCGCTCCACTCCGCGCCTGGTTCCCTGTTATTGGCGGCTCCTCGCGATGTCCTAGGGTCTTCGTCCAGCTTCTCACGCGGTGGGTTGGCGCCGGGTACCGACTGGCGGCCCGGGCGCGCGAGGCGGCGCTGCCCGGGTGGAGATTAGGCGGCGCCGCGGCGTCTGTTGGCTGGGGGACTGCTCGTGCCGAGCCCAGCTTCGGTGCTGGCGCCGACCCGCCCGACATGGGGCACGCAGCGCGAGCGCTTGACGGGGCGTGTGCATCACTGGTGGCCACCCCTACGGTACTCTCACGCTGGCGTCGCTGCGATCCTCTCCGGTTCCAGTCGTCGCGCCTGCCGGCCTCGGACTCGCCTCCGCGGTCCCGACACCGCTCGATCCTGGCCGTCTCCGCGGGGGAGCACACGGCGACCGCGGGAGGGGCGGCACAGTCAGCATGCAGCCCCGCCCTGTATGAATCTTGTTTCCACATCGGCATATGCCGCCTGTTGACTATGTGCTAGGTAGCGTGCTGCTCGCGGCCCTTACTCATGGATCAAACTGAGTCTGGTCGGGCGGGACCCACGGGCAAACTCGTGCTCTATGACTACACATGCGCCCGGTAGCATTTCTGATGAATGTTCTTGTCCGCCGACTTGCTCTGGTCCCGGGGCCTGGCGGCGGGCCAGCTCGGAGAGACGTCGGATGTGGAGGCCCACGGCCCAGCAGCATGTCGTGCTGGCGGGCGCAGCGTAGTAGTCACTAGTCCGCGCGTTGGACCGGGGCGCCGGCGGTATCACTAGGCTGCGCGATCTTCTCGGCGTTGATTGCGGCTGTCACCTCTATCGTCTCTCAGACGGCGCTGGTCTTCTCCGGCGTAGGGATCGACCCGCAAAAAGCGTGGGGCATCGGCGGCGTAGGCAGGGGGACACAGTCCTGTGTGGCGCGTCGGCTGGGCTACCGGCGGCCTGCTACTGTCGGCACGCGCGGGCCGGGCACGGGGTCGGGCGTGCCCGTGGCAGTGTAGCGCGCAGGGAAAGTGTGGCTGACGAGAGGGGGGGGGGGGCAGGCCTGGCTAAGTGTGGTGGTCTCGGGGACAAGCGTGCCGCGGAGCGGGGAGGGGAGAGAGAAAGAGGAGGGGGGTACGGAGAAAGAAGAGCGGGGGGTGGATAGTAAAAGTCAGGGGTCCAAGCTCGGGGGAGGCTAGAAATGGTATAGTGGTGGGCGGGTCGGCGCCGATGCCCTGGCCGCGCCGCGCCGTGGGAGCGGGGGGCGCTCAGGGCACAGTATGGGAGGCGTAAACACGGTGGGGGCAATTATCTTATGTCAAAATGTATTCCGATGGAAATTATTTTGTTTATGTTTTTTAGCAATAGGATGAAGTTTTAAAAAAAATGACAATTGATTCATAATAATTATTTTTTTGCTATAATTGGGAGAGACTTCCTCTAATTTTTTAAATTAAGTTTTGAAATTCAACGAAAAGCTAATACACAAGAAGAGTTGGTGAACAAATTGTAGTAATCATTCATCAACTCACACTCCAAATTTTCTGCTTACAATGTTCACAGCACGCATCACGTACTTTATAATGATTTGTAATCATTTTTTAAACATTTATACTACTACGCACGAGATATACATGTAACACTTTGTAATTCGAGAACTAATATTATTAAAAAGTGAAAAGTTTTTAAAGTGCAAAATTGGACTATTGTTTTACCACAAAATATTTTTTGTAATATGATCTATTCAAACTTCTACAACAATGTATCTCTCTTTTTATAATTAAAATTTGGCCATATATTAGCTTTTAAATCAGAACTCCTCAAATTGTCCAATGCTGTGACTTTAAAAGACAAACACAAAGTGGAAAAAATAATATTTTTTCATTAGTTAAATACATTATTAGTTTATGCTTCCAAGAATAGACCATGCATATATGATTTTTTTTAGTTTCTTTTCTTTTAGAAATTGGCAATAACTAAGTCCATACATATGTACGTCCCCCCCCCCCCCCCTCCCCCCTCATCCCTCCACTCCCCCCCTTTCTCCGCCACCCCCCTCCACCCTTTTCCCTTCCTGCTTCCTTCCCCTCCCCTTTCATTTCCCTTCCACCCCTCCGCTCCCTTCACTCACTCCCCTTTCCCTTTCCCCTCCTTTTCACCCTCACTCTCCTCTTCTCGGTACCGTCTAGCGTCCCTCCTTCTCATCTTCTGTTCTTTCCCTTCCCAACCTCCCCTTACCAATAATGATCACGAAGAGTGTTTTTCTTTTTTTTTCTTTCCCATTTTAATTTTATTCTTCGTCTTTGATTGTTTTATTTTCCATCATTTTTCACAAAAGGGGAACAGAAACTAAAACATATCATATAATTCTAGGGAACTAATTTTCCCAATATAGATATTTACGATTTTCTTTAAATTATTTAATAACAAACATTTTCACCCATCCCCTCCCTTGTCGTGCCCACTCTCTCCTCCCTTTTGTGCGCTGAGCTACCCTCTCTCCCTCTCCCCCCCCCCCTCCCCCCTTTTCTCTTTTGCTCCCCCCGTCCCCCACAACTACCTTCTCTTCCCGCTCACCCCTTCTAGTTCGCCCTTCACACATTCTAAAAATTATTTTTAAAAATTTTTGAATATATAAATATTATTTAAAATTATACCGATAACGACTGTATTATGTATGTGTAATTCCGATGGAAATTCATGTTTTATTTATGTTTTTTTATGCAAATAATGAATTTTAAATGAACAATTTATTCATACTAATATTTTTTTGCTATAATCGAGAGATTTCCTCTAATTTTTTAAATTATGATTTTTTAGAAAGTTTTATGTTGTTCTTGTTCTTAAGAAATCTCAAGCTTGATTTGCAATAGTTAATTAAGTTTGAAATTTTCCAAAACAACGAAAGCAATACACAAAGAGAGTTGGTGAACAAAATTGTAGTAAATCATTCCATCCAACTCACACTCAATTTTCTGCTTACGATTTCAACGCATACGTAGTTCAGAATGAAGTTTGTATAATCATTTAATAACATTTAATCAACTACGATAGCACGAGATATCATGCACCCACCACACGTATTCGAGAACTAATATTATTAAAGTGAAAAGTTAAAAAAGTGCAAAATTGATTATTGTTTAAATACCACAACAAGAAATATTTTTTGTAAAAAAAAAGAAAAAAAGTCCTTTTTTTTATAAAAAAAAACAGATCTCTTTTAATGAATATTCATCATTATTATGTTTTTCCTTCTTTGATTCTTTTCCTATAAAGTTTCTTTGTGATTTAAGAAAGTTAGTAGTATTATTTATTGAATAATATATATTGATTATTCAACTTCTACACACCATGTATTTGATTCTTAGAAACATCAATTATTTTTACATAATACATAATTAGTAGCCAGATTTAAAATATCTTGTCAAAAAGATTTCTATATATCTCTTTTTTTATAATTAAAATTTGTATATATTTGCTTTTAAATCAGACTCACATCAAATGTTAATGTCTACTGTGACTTTAAAGACAAAAAAAGCCTGAAGAATAGATTTCTTTTCTTTTCTTACTGATTGTTACATTTTAAATTTTTCAATGAATCATATATTAATAGGAAGTTTAAACAAGCAAAGTATTGGCCATGTCAAGAAAAAATTATTCTCATTTATTTTATTTATCATTTTCCTGAAATCAAATTTTATTTTTATTTATCCACTTTTGACATATCAAAAAAATAGTAATAAATAATATCTTTTAAATTTTATAAAGTCCTAAACATTTTTCTTCTACGAAAAAAGAAGTAGCCAAATACAAATAGAAAACCAAAACATCTTCTACAATATTGCCAATGGCTTTTTTGTGAATAGAGACTTTAGGTGTCCAAAAAAGAATAGTGGTTTTTTTCCCCTTTAACACTAATTTTGGACATATACCTATTCACAGTATATAATTGATTTTATTTTTACAATGAATGCTCCTTATTTTCTACCCCTTCCTCTTTTTTTCTCTTCGTTTTCCTTCTTCCTTTCCTGTTCCCCACTCGCCCCTCCCTCTCTGCTTTTCGTTTCTTTTCGCCATTTGCAAATGACTAACGTCCCATACTGTCACGGTCTAATGAGTCGGGAGTTACACCCACCCTTAAACCCTTTTAGGTTGAGCGGACCACCAATCTAACCCAAATATATCAACAACCAGTTCAACTATAAATAATATAAATAATGCGAAGCTCCAAAAGATACTAAGAACCAATTTAAAAAGTTTCTAAAGTTTAATATTTATCAATCCCAAAATCTGATAGATCTACACATCAAGGACATCTAATCTCCAATACTAAGTCTAAGAATATCGAATCCACTAAAATAAAGAATAACATGGTATGTGTCCCTAAAGTATAGGACATCATTGTCATGACCGAGAGAAATCCATCACGATCTTGAAATGGAATACCTCTACACCGTCACCTGGAAAACGTTGATATGCCGGGAGGTTGACTAAAGCTGAGGAAAATCAGAAGTCAGAGGTACATTCTCTGGCTTTTTATAAAAAGGCAACAACAAAGAAGACAACAAGTAGGCTCAGTACGGGCATCCAATGTACCAGTCAGTTCATCGTCAACAACCACAATAGTAACTAATATAACTTAAATAATAGTAATGAACTCAACTATAGCCACAGTAATAACATGTGATCAAACACCAAACAACCTTAACAAGTATAAACACATAGAAGTAAGCTCTGTATATCATGATATCAAGATCACACATGAGGAACTCATGCCTCCAAACCAACCATTTTAGGAGTTAGAGTTCTTGAGTGATTTAGTACCTTCCATTAATTCATTCAACATGTTTTTTTGGGTTTCCTTAATTTACTCTATCGTGTCGAGAACGTGACACTCCGAGTCCATGAATAGCGTGTCGACGTGACACTACTCCGACCACCTCCAGTAATAGAGTGGTCTCGGAACGTTGGACACTCCCGATCCAAGAATATCGGGTTCGGAACGTGACACTCCGATCCAAGCATACTGTGTCGTACTTGACAACTCCACTCCGAATCAACAGAATCCCTGATGTCTGAACGTTACACTATACTCACTATCCCCAATAATCCCATTGTCTTAACTTTAACCCTTCGTCCTCATCCCAATTATACTATTAATTTATCCTTTATTAATCATCAATCAAAAATCACAAATCCCCGTTTCAATTCATGTTATATTAATTTATCACACATCAACCTTCTTAATAGTAATGCAATCACTTCTATAGAAGGGTTAGAGAATATAAATTCTCGGTCCGTCAGGATTTCATCCCCAATCACAAATCAGACCAATCACACAGTCAGTACCATAGAAACTTCACGCACAATATCATTCAATGCCTAAAATCATCACTATTAGAAGTTTACTATCAATAGCATAAACCATAACTCAACCCACCAAGAACGAAATCAAGCAAGCAACCTCCTCCATGCCTTTGTTTCCTTCCTTCCTCAATGCCTATGAACCTTTTCAATCTATCAAATATGTATATACATAAGTTGAAGTTTCACGAACCATAAACACTCTCCGATTAATTAATCGGTGTCAGCCTATACCTATAAATTCCACCCTAATTATGTAATCAATTTCCAAGGATTCAACAAACCTAAGAAAAATTTATTCCCATCTCTCTCTTCCAAATGTATCGTAACAAAATATTAATATATAAAATTGGAGTCGCATTGATCACACACAACTAATGGCATCAAACTAACGACCCAAGCACCCAACTAACTACACATGAACTATAAATCATGCATACAAGAAATCGGGGGTGCAGATTATTTAATGTATTCAAATTTCACTACAGTAACACCAAGTTTGTTTTAGCTCTCTAGGCATCATCGTGTAGTGTTAGTTCTTTTAAATTTGTTTTTCATAGTAACCCTTTTTTTAATAGGTAAATAAGTATATATGCCATGTCCTCCTATACCGCACCTATAATAACAATAATAATTATAATAATAAGAAACTATATTCGAAATAAAAATAACTGGTTTTCAAAACAGTAGCAATACCACTTCAATGGCATTGTAGAACTAGCCTATTTCTTCTCCATTTCACTAATACATTTACTAAATATTATATTATTTAGATTCATCTCATAATTATCAAATAATTTGCCTTTACATTCAATCAAATTAATCTTGTCCCCCAATTTTCCAACAATATAATAAAGCCAGCCCCTTTCAATTTTAACGACCCATTTAAAGTTGCAATTTTGACAAATTTCAATTCACCAAAACGCCGTTTATTGATTTTATATTAACACCTTTTAGTCGATTTTAGAATTAATTTCTATGACTTATAAGATGCGTGAACATGATTTGTTCAGATTTAATAAAATTAAAAGATTCATTTTGTTGCCTAATAATAATGACAAAAAATAACAAAAAGTTCATGAAATTTACATGGAATTGGTGACGTTTACCAGATTCTGCAATCCTCCGAATTTGGTTTCTTTCCCGCAGCTTCTCTCGTTCTCCTCTTTATCCTATTTTGTTTCCTATACATATTATTTTACCTACATCCCTATTTATTTACAGACCTATACCTCAAAATAGTTCTTCAAGGGCAGCGGCCCCCATTAACATTTGCATGTATTTTCCGCTTCAAATCTCACCCTACACTTTTTATGCATCCCCGAAATACTCCCTCTTTAGAGATTTTTTGAATATTTGTTACCTTAAGTTACTTCAATCGCACTAGTTCTGGCTAAGCCGTGATCTTTAATAAGATCCTTAACTATTTTGGGTCACCTTATCTAACTAAATTCTCCAAGCACTCATTCTCAACCTCCACACAAGACAATTACAAAACAGTACCGATTTTCGATCTTCATACGCGGTTACAAGGTTTAAGAATCCACTCTTGCCGTTACGCCAACCGATAATTACCTCTTGGACTTGAAGCCTTCCCTTTTTCACGTGAGCTTGCTTTTCCCGAACCAACTGGAATCTATTCAAGTATTTACAATTCACAATAATATTGCGGAACAACAATACCCCACAATTTTTTTTTTAACTGAACCATGTTTTTTTTGCTGATCTTGTGATTGTTTCTCTTCTCTTTGGAACTGTGTGACTTTGTAAGTATTGCAGTTGTTTATGTAGGAATGTTTACAACTTATCTAGTTATTTTTATAAGTTTAGTTTTTTTGTTAAACTGTAGGCTGTATCGTGGGGAAGTTTTGATAGGGGCAGGGCACCCGTATTTTGTTTTCCCTGTTCTTTGGTAATCTTGTGTTTAAGGAGGTTTGGCTTTTTGTTGTCCAAAACATGCTTTTGTTTTTTGGTTACTCACCCCTCAACCCATCCTTCTTTTCTTCATATACAAAAATTTTTTGTCCGGTTACGGAGCCCCCGGATTTTTTTGTGATAATCCTTCCATGTTCTTCGTTATCCTCCGAGGCATCTTATTGAGGATTGTGAGAATAGTGATTTGTCCCATCTCAACGAACTTTCCTAATCCAGTTTATGACTTTGTTTTTTTACTTGAAAAACACTTCAGGTTATACTTTCTGTTTTAAAATTTCAATTCTAAATATTTACTTATTAAATTTCAGTCTGAACACAGTGACTTGCCTTCCACTGTGCACGTGACAACCTGGTTTTGGGGATTAGTAATATGTCACTTGGTTTCATAATAGAAATTGTTTATGGATTGTCATTTACTTCCGCATTTTGTTTCCCACCGTACACATTCTTTTCATTTGTAGGGCGCTTTTAGGCTGATACCACTTTGTCTTGATGTTGATAAGACGAGTGCCATCACGTCCATTTTTGTGATCGTGACACAACTCCTAATTATAAAAATTACCTACCCTTCACCCCTATCTATATAACTAATTTTGTTAAGAATAGTCCAAAAATATTTTACATTTATAAATTTTATCGAAAGATTCTTTTTAATGACAATAAAAGTTTTAAATACTCAAACGAGGCAAAAAAACTGATCGTTACAACATAACATATGTAACCAACCCCCCCCCCCTCCACCCCTCCAATAAAAAGATTTCTCCGCCCCCCTTTTCCCCCCTTTCCCTTTGCTGCTTCCTAGGCCCCCCCCTTCTCCCTCTCCCCTTCCCCCCCTCGCTCCCCATCCTACCTTCACCTGTCCCCCGCATTTTCCCCTCCTCCATCCCCCTCATCGTTCTCGTAAAGTCTATCGTAGATGCATCGATTTATGTCTTTCAAAACTATAAAAAAAGTAAATTACAATTGATCACGAAAGATTGTTTTTCTTTTGTTTCGTCTCTTCTTTTCCCCGATTTATTTTTATTCTCTCAGGTTGGACTCTCTCATAACTTCTCCTTCGGCTCCCGTAAAATGATTTCGTTCATCCTCTCCGTTTTTTATTTTTTCATTCCTCTTTTTCAAATAAAAAAATAAAACATTCCAATAATGATAAGGGCAAATACATTTTGTTCACTTCATCGATACTGTAGATACTTTTTAAGATTGTCATTAATTATTGAAATACAAAAAGTTTTAAAAAAATCACTTGTAAGTGACCATAACATTCCTACACACTTCACCTTTTGTGTGACGATGGTCATATCTGACTCCTATATGTGAATTTTATTTTGAGGTCAAAAAAGTAAAACCAAATAATAAATCTACTATTCATATAGATCACACAATATGTTAGCTCTGACATTCCCCATCCTCCCCTTCTTTCTTCCCTTTCCCCTCATCCTTTTGCCTTATCGCTCATTCTTCCCTTCTCCTCCGCTCCCCGCCTGTCTTCTGTCCTGTTTCCTTCCCAGCTCGCATTCAATGTTTTATTTAATATCACTAATTATGTGTTTTTCCTGCCACCCTAATTCATTTTCCTCCCTGCCCCCTTTACTTCCTCCTCCCTCTTTTTCTACTGCTCTCCTCCCCAGCTTTCTCTCTCCTTCCCCCCACCTCTTCCACTTCCTGCTTTTCCATCGGCAGTGTTATCCCACTTGTGTTTCTTTTTCTTCGAAATCTCACGCGTTGACTTTGCCATACAGTTAATTAGTTTGAAATTCACGAAAGCACACCTAACAAAGAGAAGTTGGTGAACAAAATTGTATAAATCATTTCATCAACTCACACTCAAATATTCTGCTTACTGATTTTTTCAACACTTGGGTTCCCTGTCACATACCAGGGTTCAGAATGATTGTTTGTATCATTTTAGAACATATTATACTAATGGCTAAAGCATAACGAATATTTCGGCAACAGCACGTAATTCGCACTGCCCCCCTCTTCTTCCCCGCCCGTGCCCCGTTTTCCCCGTGCACAATTGGATTATTGTTTTCCCCCCCCCCAGATACTTCTTTGTCCACCGCCGTCTTTTCTTTTTCGTCCGCCCCCCCCCCCCGCCCTCTTTTCCTGCCTCTTCTCCTTCTTATTTTGGGTTCCTTCTTTGCTCGTTCTTTTCTCTCCTTTTCTTTGTGCTTTCCGCCCATGTTCGTCCTGTATCTTTCTTCGCCTCCCTGCTCTCTTCTTCCCCCTCCTCTCCCCCGCCCCCCTGTCTTTGCTCTCTCCTCCCCCCCCTCACCTTCTTTTCCGTTCCTCCCCGTCCTTCGTCGCCTCTTTCCCGCTTTAGCTTGTCCCCCTCTCCTCTACTCTATCTCTCCTCCCTCTTTTCTCTACTCACCCGGATTAATTTCCTCGCATTTCTGCTCTTTAATCATCTCACAATCAAATTCAATGCTGTGACTTTAAAGACAAAGAAAAGCTGGAAACAATATACTTTTTTATTATTTAAATTATTAGTTAAATGTTCCAAATAGCCCAGCATATATGATTCTATCATACAGATGGCATCAATTATTTTCTTTGACATAAAATAAATACAATATGATCAGAAAGATGTTTTCTTTTTCTTCCTTTCCCCCTCCCTTTTATTTTATGCTCTCTCTTTATTTTATTTTTAAACTTTTCAAAAATAAAATAACAATATACCCTATAACTTAAACGACTAAATTCACATCTCCGCCTTCCCGCCTGTGTTTTCCTGTCTTGCCCTCCCCTTCTTTTCCCCCCCTCCCTTGTCCGTGGTCCATCTCTTACCGCCCCCCACTCCACCCCCCCTTTGTTACTACATTGTTTCTCCCCTCCTCCCTCTTCCCCTTTTATTTTGATAAAAAGTACCCAAATAAATTCCTATAAAGATCGAAACAATATGTTAGAATTCAACATCATTTAAAATTATTTTCCCCTATTTTGCCTTTCCCTCTTCTTTCCCTTCCTCCCCCGCTCCCGCCCTTTTCTGTCTGCTGTCTGCTGTCCTATCCGCTGGCCCCTTCCCCTGTTTTTCTTTTCTGTTTTTTTTGTCACTGCCCTCCCTGCCTTTTTCACATGCCGCCCTTTTCATTCCTCCTCCTCTTTTTTTTGCTACCTAGCCCCGATTATCCTCTACTTTTTTCAATTTCTTGGGGTCATTTTTTCCACAAGTTTTTTATGTTGTTCTTGTTTCCTTAAGAAATCTCAAATCTTGATTTGCAAAGTTTATTAAGTTTGAAATTCACGAAAACAATACATACACACAAAGAAGTTAGTGAACAAAATTGTAGTAACTCATCCATCAACCTACCCTCAAAATTTTCGTTCTAATCTTCTGCTTCCCGATTTTCACGACATCCGTACTTTCATTCAGAATTGATTTTGTAACATTTTATACATTTATCTAATTAGCGACTAGATACTGCATGCACCACACGTATTCGAGAACTAATATTAATTAAAGTGAAAAGTTTTAAAGTGCAAAATTGGATTATTGTTTTACCAACAAGAATATTTTTGTAAAAAGAGCCCTTTTTTTAAAAAAAAAAAACAGACTCTTTTAATGAATATTCATCATTATTATTTTGTTCCTTCTTTTATTCTTTTCTATAATGTTTCTTTGTGATTTAAGAAATGTTAGTAATGTATTATTTATTGAATAAATATATGATTATTCAAACTTCTACACAATGTATTTGATATCTAGAAATATCAATTATTTTTAACCTTAATACATAATTAGTAGGATATTTAAGATGTCTTGTCAAAAGATTATATATATCTCTTTTTATAATTAAAATTTGGCATATATTTGCTTTTAAATCAGACTCATGAAATGTTAATGTCTACTGTGACTTTAAAGACAAGGCTGAATTCATCCAACCTCTCAAAATGTCCCGTATAATTCATTTAGGACATCTCAACTAGACTTTTACCAATTGAACACTTTTCCCTTCCAAATTTGAACCATTTAAAACCATTTTTTTTTTGACATAAGCTAAAAGTATATGTGTGTGGCAATATACTCGCTGACTTGTCAATGTTGACCGAATTAAATACTGACATTTGGTATTTTGGAGTCCCAAAAATTTAATTAAAAGATATTTATAAAAGTAACAGAAACAAAGCAAATTATTTTTTATGTTAGCAAATTAAAAAAATCAGATAAATCCTATAGCTTACCTACTCTTCTTTCCATGGAGTCAAAACTCCTCTCATTCTTCAGTGCCCCAGCCCCAACGGCACCCGCTCTGTAAATATTCTATTATTTTTGAATCTTATTGTTTTCATCTGCATCATAAGTTCAGCAAAAGGATTAGATTTATTGTATTTTTGATGAGTTACGGAAGAGTGTGGCCATAGGTAAAAAAAATAAAATAAAATTTAACTGTCTTCCTTGTTTTATTTTTGACGAAATGAATGAACGATCGTCGAAAATTAAATCAGTTTTCGATGAATACTGGTTTCTTTTTGAGTTCCAGAGGTGGATTAATTTTTCAATTGAAGAACACCCACAAAAATGTGAGCCAAAATAAAAATAAAGAGGAAATCCTTTACAAAATTCCACAAATCCCATCAGTTTAACGCCAACACACTACATTAACACAAAGAAAAAAACAAATTTAAGCTCTAATTGATGGTGGCTGTCATGGCGCAATGAAGGTACCACCAATCCTCCTAGTACTATGTATAGAAAAACAAAAAAAAAATGATGGAGGTAGAAGGCAATGGAGAAGCTCCGGAGAAAAAACAAAGAAAAAAGATGGATGTAGAATGGTGCATGACTGGTGGGTGGAGGAAATCGATCGGTAAAAGGAGGGAGGAAAAAAAGACATTTTTTCCTAAAAAAGCCTACTAAAGGCCTCTCACGCGTCTCTTGAGGTGAATCACAACATTGTGCATGTAAGCAAAAAATGTTCAGATGGTTCAAATTGAGAGGGTAAAGGTGTTCAATAGATCAAATCCTTAGTTGAAGTGTCTAAGAGAAAAATTAATTGCGGACAAACTTTAAAGGGGCTGGTGATGAACTTGGAAGAAAAAGCTTTGCTGGACAAATTGATTTCCTTACATGAGGTCAGATTTTTTAAATTTAGAGGGCCTAATCATCTCCGGCCACTCACAGTTGTGCCTCATAATTCCTATTAGACACCTTAACTAATCCTTTGTGCCAATTGGAACACTTTATTTGTCAAAGTCCCATTCATTAGACAACAATGTTGACATGGCAAAAAACATGTAATTCACTTTCCTTGAGTGCGTTAATTTATTAAATAATTTTTTCCTTTTGTTTTTTCTTTTAATTTATAACCTCTAAGTTTAATTTTTTTTTTTTAAAAAATAACAACAAAGAAGAAGAACAGTGTCTTCTTCTTCTTCCCTATTTTTTGTCTTCTCTCTTCTTCCCTATTTTCTATCAACCCCATCCCACCCCACCCTCAACCCCCATACCCCATACACCAGTGGTTTCTCTTTCTTCCCCATCATTCTAATGCTTTTTCCAAAATTTCCTTAGTATTAGTGGTTTATCTCTTCCCCACCAATTCTAAGGTTTTTTAAAAATTCTTAGCATTTTGGTTTCAGTTATAATTTTTCGAAGCGATTCTTTTTCCCCATCTTTCTCTACTAAAAAATGAATGAATGTTAAAAAGTTTATAATTAATAAAAAGCTGATGAAAAAAAACTTGTGGGTTAAATATGGAACTGTACAGGGAGGGGAGGGGTAGCCCATTAATAAGTGAGGAAAATGTATGTTGTTGTTCCAGTTTAAGGCAGGGAAGTTTAGGTTTTAATTTTTTTTTTTCATTATTTTTACTTTAAAATAATTTTTAAATTTTTTTTTACTTTATAATAAATAATGTTTCAAAAAATAATTTTTGATTAAAAAATAACACATGTCATTATTTGATTTTTCACTTTGCCATTCCGCTCAATTTTATTTCACACATCCTCTATTTTTTGTTTATTCTCGAAAAAATGTTCAAATGGTTCAAATTCATTGAAGTGTTCAATAGATAGTACGTCTAGTTGAGTTTTCTAAATGAATTATCGGGATAAGTTTGAGTGGTCGCATATAACTTTGGCCTTAAATTTAGCAATGAATCATTATCAAAGGGAAGTTTAAAAAGCAAAGTATATGGCATGTCAAGAAAAAATTATTCTCATTTATTTTTATTTATCAATTTCTGAAATAAATTTTTATTTTTATTTATCACTTTTGACATATTAAAAACTAATAATAAATAATATATTTTAATTTTATAAAATCCTAAATATTTTTCTACGAAAAAAGAACTAGCCAAATACAAAGAGAAAACCAAAAACTTCTAAATTATTAGCCAATGGCTTTTTTGTAATAGAGAGGCTTTAGTGGCCAAAAAAGAATAGTGGTTTTTTTTTTCCTTTACAATATTGGGCATTCCATATTCAAATTATAAATAATTCATAAAGTATAAAATTGTTTTCTTTTTGACAATGATATCCTTTTTTTAAAAATTATATTTTTTAATTAAGTTATGTTCCAAAATAGACCATACATATATGATTTTTAGTTTCTTTTAGAAATTGCAAAATGACTAAAGTCCAATACATATGTAAGCCCCCCCCCCCCCCCTCCAATAAAAAAATTATAAGAAAAAAATACAAAATTTAAATTGATGATTAATAGAAAATAAAATTTAAATCTTAAATTATAAAATAAACTCACTCATAAAATTAAATTCAAATAATTTTAACTCACACTCATCTTCTCGTAAAGTCTATCATAGATGCATCGATTATTTCTTTAACTATAAAAATAAATTACAAATATGATCGCGAAAGATTGTTTTTCTTTTTTCCCTTTTATTTAATTCTCACTCTTTATTTTTATTTTTCATCTTTTTCAAAATAAAATAAAAATATCCAGATAATGATAAGCGAATAAATTCACATATAAGATATTTAAGACTGTGTTTAATTATTGAAATAAAATTATTTTTAAAAAAATCACTTGTAAGTGTCAAATATATTACTGAACTTTGTGAGATGGATCACATATCCCTATATGAATTTTATTTTGATAAAAAATAAACCAAATAATTCTATAAAGATCAACAATCTGTTCGCCTTCCCCCCTTCTCCCCCTTCCTTTTCCCCTCTTTTGCCTTTCCCTCTTCTTTCCCCTTCTCCCAATAACCGAGCACTTCTCATTTTTACAATTCAAAATACTTTAGCACATGAGCAATACTCCCTACATCACATATTATTATAATTATCATATAGTTCATATGTATTGACCCTAATTACTAGCAACCCAAGAGAATCACGTAGCAATGTTGTATTTTCTGGTTCATATGTTAAGCCTATTTTTGATAACTTGAGAATAATTACTTATATTTATTAAGTATTAATATTATCTCTAATTAAGTAATTTAATTAATTATTATATTAAAAATAATTTAATCTTATAATTTGATTCTTTTGCTCCTCCTTCCTTGCGTTCTCTCCCTCCCCCCTTCTCCTTGTCTCTTCTTTGTCTCCTTTTGTTGTTCACGTTCTCCCCTCTTCCCTCTTGCCCCTAGCCTCTTTTTTTTTCTCCTCTCCTTGTCCCCCCTGCTCCCTCCCCCTCTTCCGCCTCCCTTGCTCTCTCTCTCTCGCTCTTTCTCTCTCTCTCTCTCTCTCCCTCTTTTTTTTTCTTTCCCTCTTTTCTTTCCTCTCCTTCTCGTTCCCTCCTTCCCTTTCTTTCCGTGATTAGTAATGATTAAATAATTTCAATAATTACTATAAATAATATATTCTTGTTTAGAGCAATAAGAATATAAAAATTTGATATGTTATTCGAGGTATAGTTATAAGTGTCTTATTATATCTTTTCTCATATTTAATACATTTTAATTCATAAAATTATATTCTTATTTTTCTTAAATGAAAAACATACATTGTATAAACGGCCTATTAATCATGATAGAATTGTATATAATTTTATTCATTAATTATATTTAAAGAAAAATCGATTGTAAATTTAAAAATTCATACTTAATTCAATTTACTAAATTGTGTAACAGAGTATTTAATTAAAAGCACCGACCCACTACTGTAGTAATAACCCATCAACGAGTTTGTTAAAGCTCTTTGTACCTTTCCCTTGTACAACTTTTATTTGTCTATATATACTCTCTATCCCCTCCTTGAATTTTTCTCATTGTGAAGTCTTAAATTCCTTCTTTGTTTTCCTTTTAACTTATTCATCAATGGCATCTACCAAAGTTAAGATTCCCACCATAGATTTTTCTAATGAAGAACTAAAACCAAACACTCCATTATGGGAATCCACAAAAATTCAACTTTTTGAAGCTTTCCAAGAATATGGTTGTATTGAAGCAATATATGGTGAAAATCCAAATGAAATTAGAGAGGGTATCTTTGATATTGAAAAAAAATTATTTGAATTTCCCTTAGAGACTAAAATGAAAAATCATTCAGAAATACCATTACATATTGGCTACATAGGGCAAATTCCACACTTGCCATCTTATGAGAGTTTGTGTATTCCTAATTTCCTTGCTCCTCAAAGTGTTGAAAATTTTGCTAATATATTTTGGCCTAATGGTAATCCTGAATTCTGGTATGTATAATTTAATTTATGCATCGATAAGAGTCTTGAAGTAACAATAAAATTATTTTCGTGTATTTTATTGATTATATATTTCAACAATAATAAAGTCAGATTCAAGATGTGAAAAAAGTCACATTAACTAGGGTAGGATAGGGTAGACTTATAAGGACATGGTAAATATAATTTATTTTTTTCAAATTTATTATTTATCACACTTTTGAAACAAAATAAAAATATCATACATAATCACAATAAAATTATATATGTTATATAGAACCATTATTTATTGAATAAGGATCGATTATGCTTTCTCCATTCAAATGTAAATAACGCAAACTTAGAGTTTTTTAAATAGTTCAAAACCTTCTTCATATGTTTATACTTTATACTAACATTATATTTTGCATTAAGCTCGTTTTATGCACTCAATTTGGCTAGTTTGCTCCTGCGGGCTCAAGTCAATTCAAATTCTTATGCAAATCTCTACTTCTGAAACTTCGATGAAATGGATAAAAAATTTCGATTTTTGGAGTCATTTTTGCGTGGCCCTTAGGAAAAGCACATTAATGATGATTGGATAATTTTGTCCTATTTTAGATTTACCCATACAAGGGTCATTATCTATTAATTCAAGATGAAAATATAAATAATGATGGATTGGGGCCCACACATATATAACTTGTCTTGACTTTATAGCAACAAAATCAAGTCAAGATTTGCCCTCAAACAAAAATGGAGAGTGGATTAATGTCCAGTATTTCACCAAATTCTTTTGTTGTTCTGTCTGGTGATTCCTTCAAAGTAAGTGTTACTCATTTTTTTAGTGTTATTACTTTATTGGTACCATATTAAAAGTTTTAAGAAGACGTAACTTTTAGAGGATCTAACCTACACTAGACAATATATGTGTAGAATATATATCTAAGCCACATCAATTGGAACTAGCTACATGTTTAATTTTTGAGGATCCGACCTACACTCATGTTTGATTATTCTTCAAAATGAATATTTTTGAATGATGTGAAAGACATTGAATAATAATTTTTGAACATTACAAAAAACATAAGTTATAATTGGCACTACATGTTTAATATTTTCATGAAAAATTAAAAATGAATATTGATAATTAGTGAAGCCTATGTTTTCGAATGTCTTAAAATGTTATCTCACTTGTATCTGATTATTCTCAAAAAGTATAAATTTGGAGGATTTGACACTCTTAATAATATTTTCAAAGATTTCAAGAAACGCTTCATGAAAAACTATAAATAAATCTTGATATTTCTTTGGAACTTATGTTAGTCAGATTTTTTCAAAAATGTTTGAACTATATGTACCTAACCTAGGTTTTGTATGTTTGAATACTTCAAAGGATAAGATCAATCACTATTTGAAATTCACTTATTTCGAACAAAATTCATTGAAAATACACAAGATGAAAATTCTTTTTGATAAAAATATAACGTATGTAGGAAAAATGTGTATTTAATTTCTAGTCATAAAATCAATATATTTTAAGTTTTATGCACTGATGATACGAGTGGATTTATACAGGCATGGACAAATGGTCGATTGCATTCTCCCCTCCATAGGGTAGCAATGCCTAGAGAAAATGATAGACTCTCCCTTCAATTTAATACATTATCAAAACCAGGTCACTTCATAGAGGCCCCAAAAGAACTAGTGGATGAAAAACACCCTTTACTCTTCAAGCCATATGAAATGCATGGATTATTTAACTATGTTGCTTCAAACCCTGGCACTCCTAATGCTTTCCAGGCTTATTGTGGTGTTTGATATTATAAAGTCAATTTTTGACGAACATTCTCATTGGAGTACCGCTAGTATATATGGGATTTCTGATAAAAGATACCGCTAGTATATATGGGATTTCTGATAAAAGATTCGTCAAAGATGTCTTGAACAAGCCATTATTTCGTTTTGGAATTTGTTTGTTTTTTTCTAGTGTGGTATTTTTATGTTTTTTAATTGTTTCCGTTCTTTTAGCTTTGAATTCTATATTTTATGTATATGAAACCGAAAACGTAAATTTCTGATGAATGTTCTTGTCCGAATACCATTAATATATATGGGATTTCTGATAGAATGTTTGTCGAAATTCGTATTTTTTTAAAATGGTGTTTATCTTATGTTTGAATTGTTGTATTATTAAGTATTGACATTCTATGTATTATGTATGTGTAATTCCGATGGAAATTCATGTTTTGTTTATGTTTTTTATGCAAATAATGAATTTTAAATGAACAATTTATTCATACTAATATTTTTTTGCTATAATCGAGAGATTTCCTCTAATTTTGTAAATTAAGTTTGAAATTCAACGAAAAGCAATACACAAAGAAGAGTTGGTGAACAAAATTGTAGTAAATCATTCATCAACTCACACTCAAATTTTCTGCTTACAATTTTCAACGCATACGTACTTTAGAATGATTTGTATCATTTTAGAACATTTATACTAATTAGCACGA
This sequence comes from Solanum habrochaites, assembly GCA_027704765.1. NCBI lineage: Eukaryota > Viridiplantae > Streptophyta > Magnoliopsida > Solanales > Solanaceae > Solanum > Solanum habrochaites. Next base: position 11,940 of record JAKWJA010001999.1, on the reverse strand, counting down.
GATATACATGTAACACTTGTATTCGAGAACTAATATTATTAAAAGTGAAAAGTTTTAAAGTGCAAAATTGGACTATTGTTTTACCAACAAGAATATTTTTGTAATATGATTATTCAAACTTCTACACAATGTATCTCTTTTTATAATTAAAATTTGGCATATATTAGCTTTTAAATCAGACTCATCAAATGTCAATGCTGTGACTTTAAAGACAAAGAAAAAGCTGGAAAAAATATATTTTTTATTAGTTTAATTATTAGTTTTATGTTCCCATTCCAAGATAACCCAGCATATTGATTTTTAGTTTCTTTAGAAATTTGGCAAAATAACTAAAGTCCCAATCATATGTAAGCCCCCCCCCCCCCTCCCCCCTCATCTCCAATAAAAATTTATAATAAAAAAAAAATAAAAATTTAAATTTAATGATTACTGTAAAATAAAATTTAAATCCTTAAATTACAAAATAAGCTCACTCATAAATTTAAATTTCAATAATTTTTAACATCCCTCTCATCTTCCGTAAGTCTATCGTAGATCATCAAATTAATTTTCTTTAACTAACAAAATAAATTACAAAAGATGATCACGAACGAGTGTTTTTTCTTTTTCCCTTTTTTATTTTATTCTCTTCTCTCCGTTATTTTTTATTTTTTTTTCATATCTTTTTCAAAATCAAAAAAATAAAACATTCAGATAATGAATAATGGAATAATTTTCACCATATAAGATATTTATACGATTTGTGTTTAAATTATTGAAATAAAAAAAGTTTAAAAAAATCACTTGTAAGTGACAAATAAATTACTAAACTTTTGTGAGATGGATCATATAGCCTATATGACTTTATTTTGATAAAAGTAAACCAAAATAAATTCATAAAGATCCAAACAATATGTTAGACATTCACCATTTAAACTTATTTTAAAATATTTTGATTTAACATATTATTTTAAATTATAATACCGTAAACGACTGTATTATGTATGTTAATTCCGAGGAAATTCATGTTTATTATGTTTTTTTATATGGCAAATAATGAATTTTAAATGAAACAATTGATTCATACTAATATTTTTTTGCTATATGAGAGATTTCCTCAAGTTTTTAAATTATGAATTTTTTTAGAAATTTTATGTTGTTCTTGTCTTCTTAGAACTCTCAAGCTTAGATTGCAATAGTTAATTAAGTTTGAAATTCAACGAAAAGCAATACACAAAGAAGAGTTGGTGAACAAAATTGTAGTAAATCATTCATCAACTCACACTCAAATTTTCTGCTTACGATTTTCAACGCATACGTAGTTCAGAATGATTTGTATCATTTAAGAACATTTATACTAATTAGCACGAGATATGCATGCACCACACGTATTCGAGAACTAATATTATTAAAAGTGAAAAGTTTTAAAGTGCAAAATTGGATTATTGTTTTACCAACAAGAATATTTTTGTAAAAAGAGTCTTTTTTTTTTAAAAAAAAACAGACTCTTTTAATGAATATTCATCATTATTATTTTGTTCCTTCTTTGATTCTTTTCTATAAAGTTTCTTTGTGATTTAAGAAATGTTAGTAATGTATTATTTATTGAATAAATATATGATTATTCAAACTTCTACACAATGTATTTGATATCTAGAAACATCAATTATTTTTAACATGAATACATAATTATTAGCATATTTAAGATATCTTGTCAAAAGATTATATATATCTCTTTTTATAATTAAAATTTGGTATATATTTGCTTTTAAATCAGACTCATCAAATGTAATGTCTACTGTGACTTTAAAGACAAAGAAAAAGCTGGAAAGAATAGATTTCTTACATGATGTTACATTTTAAATTTTGCAATGAATCATATATTATAGGGAAGTTTAAAAAGCAAAGTATATGGCATGTCAAGAAAAAATTATTCTCATTTATTTTTATTTATCATTTTCTGAAATAAATTTTTATTTTTATTTATCACTTTTGACATATCAAAAAATAGTAATAAATAATATATTTTAATTTTATAAAGTCCTAAACATTTTTCTACGAAAAAAGAACTAGCCAAATACAAAGAGAAAACCAAAAACTTCTAAATTATTAGCCAATGGCTTTTTTTGAATAGAGAGCTTTAGTGGCCCAAAAAGAATAGTGGTTTTTTTTTCCCTTTACAATAATTTGGACATATACATATTCACATTATAAATATTCATATTATAAATTGATTTTCTTTTTGACAATGATGTCTTTTTTATTTTTTATAAAATTATATTTCTTATTAGTTAATTATTAAGTTATGTTCCAAAATAGACCATACATATATGATTTTTAGTTTCTTTTAGAAATTGCAAAAAATGACTAAAGTCCAAACTGTCACTACAAAATGATCGTGAGTGGGCCCCCACAACTTACCTTTTAGGGTGAGCGGACCAACACATCTAAACCCCAATATATCAATAGTTCAACTATAATAATATAAATTCATTGCGGAAGCTCCAAAAGATACTAAGAAATCAATTTAATAAGTTTCTAAAGTTTAATATTTATCATCCAAAATCTGATAGTCTCACAGCAGGACATCTAATCTCCAATACTAAGTCTAACGAATATCGCATAACACTAAAATAAAATAATAAAATGGTATGTGTCGCGAAAGTATAGGATAATCATGTTATGACCGAGAGACCAATCACGAGCTAATAATGGATAACTCACCCTGGAACGTGATATGCGGGAGGTTGACTAGAGCTGAGGAAAATCAGAAGTCATAGGGAATTCGTCATGCTTTTTATAAAAGGAAACAAAGACGAAAACAGTAGGGCCTCAGTACGAGGCACATTTACCATAATATCATCGGTCAATCCAAATAGTAACTAATATACAATAAATATAGTAAATGACCTCAACTATGCACTTAACATGTGATAAACAACAACAAATGAACAAGTATCCAACACATTAAAGTAAGCTCGTATAAGGCATGATATCAGATACACATGAATGACTCATGCCTCATGGCCTCCAAACCAAACCATTTTAGGAGTTGAGTTTCTTTGAGATTATTACCTTCCATTAATTCAACATGTTTTTTTTCCTTTAATATTATCGTGTCGAACGTACACTCCGATCCAAGATACCGTGGTCGGACGTGACCTCCGATCCAAGAATACCATGTCGGAACGTGGACACTTCGATCCAATTATACTATTAATTTATCCTTTATTACACCGCTTTCAATTCCTTTGTTATATTAGTTTCAATCAAGCCTTCTTAATATCAAGGCATCACTTCGATAGAGAGGGTTAGAGAATATAAATTCTACGGTCTCATGATTTGCAGACCAATCACAAATCACACAATCACACACACAGTTCAAGTACATAGATAACTCACATATCATTCAATGCATATCAATCACTAATTAAGAGTTTACTATCAATAGCATAAACCAATAACCTACCTCCACGAAGAACACGAAATCAAGCAAGCTACCTCTCCAATTGCCCTTTTCTTTCCCAATGCCTATGAACTTTTTCAATCTACAAATATGTATATACATAAGGTGTAAGTTCACGAGCTCAATCAACACTCCGTTAATCTGGTCCTAGCCTATACCTATAAATTCCCTAATATGTATAATTTCCTAAATTCAAACCTAAGAAAATTCCCATTTTTCTCCAATTTATCATAACTTTGAATGAAGTTTTTTAAAAATAATTTAATACACCTAAATTTAGTACCATCTCAATATATCAACCTTTAGTTTATATGCGAGAACACATATTAATATATAAAATTGGAGTCATTACACAAAATTACTAATGGCAATACAAACTAACGACCCAAGCACCCAAACTAACACGGAACTATAATACTGCATACAAAAATTGCAGATTTTAATGTATCAATTTTTCACTACAGTAACACAAGTTTGTTTAGTAACATAGGCAATCATCGTAGTTATTAGTTTTTTAAATTTGTTTTCATATTAAACACCCTTTTTTTTAATAGGTAAATAGTATATTGCCATGTCCTTCCATAAACCCACATATAATAAACAATAATACTTATAATATAAGAACTAATTCGAAATAAAAAATAACTGATTTGCAAAACCAGTAGCATACCACGTAATGCATTGTAGAACTAGCCTATTTCTTTCTCAATTTCAATAATACATTTATAATATTATTTATTTAGATTCTCCTTACTTTATCAAATATTTGCCTCTACATTCAATCATATTTAATGCTTGTCCCCCAATTTTCCAACAATAATAATAAGCACCATCAAAACACCCCTCTTTCAATCTGTAACGTAACGACCCTTTTAGTCGTTTTAAGAAAATTTTCACAAACCATTATTTTTATATTAAACCTTTTTAGTCGAATTTTTATAATTAATTTATTGACTTATAAGAAGAGTGACATGATTTTTTAGATTTAATAAAAATTATTTTGTTTTGCTAATAATAATGAAAAAAAAAATAAAGTTCATGAAATTAACATGTAATTGGTGACGTTACCTGTGTGAATCGCTCCATTGTGGTTTCGTTGTCCCGCCGCTTTCCATCTCTCCCTTCTCCTGTTCTCTCGTTCTCCTTTTTACTATTTTCTTTTCCCTCTACACATATTTACTATCCGAGTTATTAAAAGACTAAATTTAAAAATAGTTAAAGCGGCCCACCATTAATTTGAATGTTATTTTCTTAACCATCAACTTGTAATGATCCGAGACCTCTTTTCTAATTTTGAATTTTTGTTAACTTTAAGTTAATTAATTGATAGTTGTAATGGAACTAAAGTGATATTTAATAGGCCCAAACAGTTGGGAGACAGAAGGGTCATGAAATCGTGATAAGATGAAGGGGGGGAGGGGGTCATTAAGAGATTAGGGGACGAATGGGTTTGAAGAAGGATAACATTGATTTATTCATGGTGAAGTTTCGGAGAAGTGGTACGTTGGGGAGGGTGAGAATGGGGCAATTGCAGAGGGGAATGCGCCAAGAGGAGAGTAAAGGGAGTGATGGGGAATGGGGGTGGAAGACATGATAGAGAAATCCTATACTATTTGTGACCCTTATATAATAATTTCCAGTCATTTCAACACCACACAAAACTACCAATTCATACGCTTAACAGTGTTTAGAAATCCACTTGCCTTAGCCCACCGAATACTTACTACTTGGATTGATCCTTCCCTTTCCGTTGAGGCTTTCCGAACCACGGAATCTATTCAAATCAAATATTTAAATTCACAATAAGATTGCGGAACTAACAATAACCCACATTTTTTTTTGAACTTGAACATGTGTTTGCTGATCTTGTGATGTTTCTTCTCTGTGAAGCTTGTGACTGTTGAATATTGACTTGTTATTGAGAATGTGTAAACTGATAGAATTGGTTTATTGAGTGGTAAGGTTTGGTAAACTGTTAGGCCGCTGTAGCGTGGAGGTTTAGGTACTAGGGCCGTAAGGAGGCCCGTATTTTGTTCACTTAACCGTTGTGTTTAGAGGTTTGCTGTTGGGTAACCCGCGTGGTTTGGTACTTCACTCCCTTGGCCTTCTAACAAATTTTTGTATGGTTTACGAGCCCGATTTTTTGTGATAACCCCTTGCCCTTCTCCTTCGTTGCCGAGGGCATCTTGTGGAGGATGTGAGTAGTTGTTTTGTCATCTCAGCGAACTTTCCTACTCCCTAGTTTTGACTTTGTTTTTTACTTGAAAAACAACTTCATGTTAGACTTCTGTTTTTATTCAAATTCTAAATATTTACATTATGATGGCTTGTGCAGCGCAACCTGGTTTTGGGGAGTGAATTAATATGACTTGTTTCATAATAGAAATTGTTATTGGATTGTCATTTACTTTCGTCTTTTGTTAGATATTGGGTTTTAGGCTGACTTGTGTTGTGGGATAAGACGAGTGTCTCACGTCCATTTTGATCGTGACACTAACTAAATAAATTATAAAAATCCTCTTAAGCTATATAACTATTGTTTAAGAATGGTCGCAAATTTACATTTAGAATTTTAAATATCGAAAGATTCTTTTTTTATTTTTTTTTTTTTAAAAAAAAAGAAAAAATGAAAAAAATAACAAACTTATACTCATAAACGATCAAAAATTGATCGTCAATACATATGTAAGCCCCCCCCGCCCCTCCCCGCTCCAATAAAAGATTTCATAAGGAAAAAATACAAAATTTAAATGATGATTAATGGAAAATAAAATTTAAATCTTAAATACAAAACTATGCTCACTCCTAAAATTAAATTCAAAATAATTTTAACTCACACTCATCTTCTCGTAAAGTCTATCGTAGATGCATCGATTATTTCTTTAACATAAAAAATAATTAGCAAATTGATCAGCGAAGATCGGGTTTTTCTTTTTTCTCGCTTATTATTTTATTCTTCTCTCTTTATTTTTTATTTTTCACTAATTTTTTTTCAAAATAAAAAAATAAAACATTCAGATAAGTATAAGGGATATTCACATATAAGATCATTTAAGATTGTTTAATTATTGAAATAAAAAAAGCTTTAAAAAAAATACTTGTAATGTGGCTAAATAAATTACTAAACTTGTGTGACAGGATTGCAATATCCCTATATATTTTATTTTGATAAAATAGTAAAACCGAAATAAATGCTATAAAGATCAAACATATGTTGACATTCACTACAATCATAAAAATTATTTAAAATATTTTGAATTTAGATATTATTTAAAATTATACCGATACACGACTGTATTATGTATGTGTAATTCGAGGTAACTTCATGTTGATTATGTTTTTATGGCTTAAATATGAATTTAAAAGAACAATTTATCATGCTTAATATTTTTTTGCTATAGTCAAAGATTTCCTCTAATTTTTTAAATTATGATTTTTTAAAAAAGTTTATGTTTTTTCTTGTTTCTTAAGAAATCTCAGCTTGATTTGGGGCATAGTTAATTATGTTTGAAATTCAACGAACAAGGCAATACAACAAGAAGAGTTGGTGAACAATTGTAAGTAAATCATTCCATCAACTCACACTCCATATTCTCTTACGATTTTCACAACGGCATACGTACTTCAGAATGATTTGTATCATTTAGAACATTTATACTATTAGCACGAGATATGCATGCGACAACACGTATTCCGAGAACTACTATATTATTAAAAGTGAAAGTTTTTAAAGTGCAAATTGATATTGTTTTTAACGTTAACATAATATTTTTTGTAAAAAGAGTCTTTTTTTTACTAAAAAAAAAACATACTCTTTTAATGAATATTCATCATTATAATTTTGTTCCCTTCTTTGACTTCTTTTTATAAAGTTTCTTGTGATTTAAGAAATGTTTAGTAATGTAATTATTATTGAATAAATTAATGATTATCGAAACTTCTACAACATTAATTTGATATCTTAAAAATCATCACTTTATTTTTAAAATTGTGAATACATATTAGTACATATTTAAGATGTCTTGTCAAAAGATTATATATTAATATATATAAGATATCCTTTTATAATTAAAATTTGGCATATATTAGCTTTTAAATCAGTCTCATCAAATGTCAATGCTGTAACTTTAAAGACAAAGAAAAAGCTGGAAAAAATATATTTTTTATTAGTTTAATTATTAGTTATGTTCCAAAATAGACCATGCATATATGAGTCTATCATAGATGCATCAATTATTTCTTTGACTATAAAAAATAAATTACAAATATGATCACGAAAGAATGTTTTTCTTTTTTCCCTTTTATTTATTCTTCCTCCTTTATTTTTATTTTGCAATCTTTTTCAAATAAGAATAAAAATATTCTCAGTATAATGATAACGAATAAATTCACATATAAATGTTCTAAGACTGTGTTTAATTATTGAAATAAAATAGTTTAACAATCACTTGTAAGTGTCAATTATTACTAAATCTTTCCTTTGTAGGATGAATCACATCTCCCTTATGATTTTTATTTGATAACAAGTACCAAATAAGATTTCTATAAAAGATCAAACAATATGTTAGACATTCACACATTATAAAAATTATTTTAAAATATTTTGAATTTAAATATTATTTAAAATTATACCGATAACGACATTTTATGTATTATGTATGTGTAATTCCGATGGAAATTCATGTTTTATTTATGTTTTTTGTATGCAAATAATGATTTTAAGGAACTCTTTATATCCATACTAATATTTTTTTGCTATAATCGACAAGATTTCCTCAAAATACTTTTTTAAATTATGATTTTTGCAAAAAGTTTTATGGTTCTTGTTCTTAAGAATCTCGAATCTTGATTTGGCAATATTTATTAAGTTTGGAAATTCAACGAAAAGGCAATCACAAAGAAGGGTTGGAACCAAATTATAGTAAATTCATCCATTCAACTCAACTCAAATTTTCTTGACTTAACCGATTTCAAACGACTAACGTCCTTCAAATAGAGTTTATAATCATTTAATAACATTTATACTAATTAGCACGAGATATGCATGCACCACACGTATTCGAGATAATAGTAAGGACAAGTGAACAGTTTTAAAGTGCAAAATTGGATTATGTTTTAAGCTCAACAAGATCAGTTTTGGTAAAATAGCCCTTTTTTTAAAAAAAACAACAGCTCTTTTAATGAATATTCATCACTTATTATTTTGTTCCTTCTTTATTCTTTTCTATATCATGTTTTCTTTGTGATTTAAGAAATGTAGTAATGTATTATTTATTAATAAATATATGATTATTCAACCCTTTACACGAATGTCTTTGATATCTAGATATCATTATTTTTAACCTATCATAATTATAGGATATTTAAGATGTCTGTCAAAGATATATATACTATCTTTTTATAATTAAAATTGTGGCATATATTGTTCTTTTAAAAATCAGACGCATGAAATGTTAATGTCTACTGTGATTTAAAGACAAGGCTTAAGTCATTCTATGAAGGCTCTCAAAATTGTCGTATAATTCGATTTAGACATCTCACTAAGCTTGTATCCATATTGAACCTTTACCGCTTCCAAATTTGAACGAGCTATTTATAATTAAAAACATTTTTTTGACAATAAGCTAAAAGTATAAAATTGGGTGACATAGACGCTCGCTATGACTTGGCTAATTTGACGAATAAATACTGACATTGGTATTTTGGAGGGTCGCAAAAATTTATATAAAAATATATTATAAAGTAAAAGAAAAAAGAAATTATTTTTATGTTAAAAATTAAAAAGAAATCATATAAATCCTATAGGCTTACCTACTCTTGCTATTCGTCGCATGGATTCCAAAACTCCTGCTCCCTTCTGCAGTGCCCCAGCCCCACGCAACTCTGCTTTAAATATTCTAATTATTTTTTGTAATCTTTCTAGTTCCTCTTCATCACAGAGTTCAAGCAAAAGGATTAAGATTTATTGTTGCTATTTTTTGATAAGTTACCGGAAGAGTTTGGCCATAAGGTAAAAAAAATAAAATAAAATTAACTGTCTTCCTTGGTTTATTTTTGACGAAATGGATGAACTGCGTCAGAAAATTAATTCCAGTTTTCGATGATATACTTGTATTTCTTTGATTCCAGAGGTGATTATCTTTTTTCAATTGAAGGAAGGCAAGGCACCGCTTACAAAAATAGTTGAGCAAAATAAAAAATAAAGTAGGAAGTCCTTTACACAAACAAAAATTCTAACAACTGCCCACAAACTCCATCAGTTTAACGGTCCAAAAAAAAAAACATCTACATTAACTAACAAAGAAAAAAAATCAAATTTTATAGCTCTAATGATGGTGGCTGTCATGGCGGCAATGAAGGTACCGACCAATTCCCTAGTAGATGGTAATGAGAAAAACAAAAAAAAAATGTGGAGGTAGAAGGCGAATTGGAGAAGCCTCCGGCCTGACAAAAAGAAAAACATGGATGTAGAATGTTGGGGCAATGACTGGTTGGTGGACGAATCGATGGTAAGAGGGAGAAGAAAAAAACATTTTTTCGCTAAAAAAAGGCCTACTTAAAGGCCTACTCACACTCACACGCGTCTCTGTGAGGTGATCAACAAACAATGTGCCATGTAAGGGCAAAAAATGTTGCAGATGTTCAATTGAGATGGGTAAAGGTGTTCAAATAGATAATAATCTTAGTTGAAGTGTCTAAGAGAATATGGAATTGGGGCGGACAAACTTTAAAGGGGTGTAGATGACTTGGAAAAGAAAAAGCTGGAAAAATTTGATTTCTTGAGGCATGATGTCAGATTTTTAATTTAGATTATTAGGCCTAAGTCATCTTCATCCGGCCACTCAAAGTTGTCCGGCATAATTCATTTAGCCATCCTTAACTAATCCTTGTGCCAATTGAACACTTATTTGTCAAAGTCATTCTTATTAGACACAAATGTTGACATGGCAAAAAACGTGTAATCCAACTTTCCTTGAGTGCGTTATTTTATTAAAAATAAATATTTTTTGTTTTTTTCTTTTAATTTATACAGTCTAAGTTAAGTTTATTTTTAAAAAAATCACAAATAGAAGAGAACATTTGTCTTTCTTCGTTCTTCCCTATTTTGTCTTGCTTCTTCTCTTCCCCTATTTCTATCAACCCCATCCACCCCACCCCAACCCGCATAGGACCCATTACAACCAGTGGTTATCCATTCTTCCCCATGGTCATCTAGATGATTTCAAAATTCTTAGTATTAGTGTTATCTTCTTCCCCCACGCATTCTAATGGTTTTAAAGTCTTAGCTATTTTGTTTTCATTAATTTATAATTTTTCGGAATAGATTCTTTTCTCCCATCTTTCTCTACCTATAAAAATGAAATGAAGTAAAAGTTATAATTAATAAAAAAGCTGATGAAAAAAAAAATGTTGGTAAGATGGACTGTACAGGAGGGAGGGTACCTTATAGAGTAGAGAAATGTATGTTTTGTTCCATTTGACGGCAGGGTAGGTTTAGTTTTAATTTTTTTTAGTTTTTTCATTATTTTTACTTTAAAAATAATTTTATTTTTTACTTTACTAATATAATGTTTAAAACTAATTTTTTTTTAGGATTAATAACACAAAAAACATGTCCATTAATTTGCTTGGTCAAAATTGACATGTCAGGCGCAAGTTTATTTCACACATCCTCTATTTTTTGGTTTATTCTCTCGAAAAAATGGTCAACAATGGTTCAAATTCATGAAGTGTTCACATAGAGAGTCGTCTAGTTGGAGTTGTCTAAATGAATTATCGGCTAAGTTTGAGTGTTCGCATATAACTTTGGCCTTAATTTAGCAATGAATCATTATCAAAGGGAAGTTAAAAAGCATAAGTATTGGCATGTAGGAAAGAATTATTCTCATTATTTTTATTTATCACTTTCTGAATAAATTTTATTTATTTATCACTTTGACATATTAAAAACTAATAATAAATAATATGTTATTTTATTTTATAAAATCCTAAAATCTCAATATTTTTCTACGAAAAAAGACTAGCAAATACAAAGAGAAACAAACACTTTCTAAAAATTATTGAGTCCAATGGCTTTTGTGAATAGAGAGGCTTAGTGGCCAAAAAAGAACTAGGGTTTTTTTTTTTCTTTACTAATAATTTGGACATATACATATTCACATTATAAATATTCATAGTATAAATTGATTTTCTTTTTGACAATGAATCGCTTTTTTAATAAAATTATATTTTTTATTATGTTATGTTCGCAAAAATTGACTCATACTATATATGATTTTTAGTTTCTTTTAGAATTGTCAAAATGACTAAAGTCATACATAGTAAGCCAAGCAGTCCCACCCCCCCCCACCCCCCTCCAATAGAAAAAATTATAAGAAACAAATCAAAATTTAAATTGATGTATTATGGTAAATAAAATTAAATCCTTAAATTATAAAATAAACTCAGCTCATAAAATTATATCAAATCAATTTTACTGCTACACCTGTCATCTT